>QRFJ01004073.1:33556-60198 GCA_006176705.1 Cocos nucifera | reverse complement strand
CGATTCTAAGTGGGTTTGTGCGGTCCTCCCAACTGAGCTCATCACCTCAACCTAAACCAATTATTGGTGATTGGATTAGCCAAGAGTTGATAACAACTCTTGGTTCAATGATTCCTCTAATCATGGTGCACCAAACTGGTCTCTATTCATCGATCTCCCAATAGTTCGCAGATATTGATCCACTCTTAGTTTAAGTCAGAACACACCATTTGACAGACTGGTATTCCTATTGAGTCCTCTCACCCATATCCAGAAATAATTTGACCCAACTCATCCTCCAGCCCATAGCATCCAATGCCTAATAGACACTGGTTGTCTCTTTTGATGCAACTGAGCTACTGTATCTCAGTCGAGAAAATAAACCCCGAAAAGGGGCCCGCACACTCTACCAATGGTGGGAAGACCTTACGACTTAATCTTTTCTTAGAAGGAGAATTGGATCCATCGCATTAACTAGAGCTTATCCTAGTCATACAATTATGACTAACCCAAAAAATAGTGGCATGGGTTAGCTCGATTATTGACCACTTAGATCAGAACTATGTCAAACTAGATATGGCCAGTAAGTGAGACCGGTGGAAGGAATATGCCCATAATTCATACAAGACTGCATTCAGGTGAGTAGCTTCAATTAAAAATCAGTCCGATCGTATGTGCCACAAACTTACGTTAGAACAACCCAAATTGTTGAGCCAGAACCCAATTGGGTTGCGTACAAATCCAAGACTCCTAACCTCTGAGCCTAATTAAGGTCTTTGCTTGATCTGACTCAATCTTGACCCAGACTTAATCTATTTAGGCCTGGTCAATTTAAGCATTGTGATCCCACTCTAACCAACTCTTGATTCAGTTTGATCAACCGCTTAGACCTAATTGAGCCTATCCCAAGCCGAACCCAAGTATTAGTGAATATGTCTTAAGATCTAAAATTCTTATTTAGACCTAATTAATATTTCATAATCCTTAATTTTTAAATTAAGTAGGGTTCATAATAAAATTATGCATAAGAAATCCTAGTTTCATAGGATTTAGAGAATTCTAAAGTAAGTTTTGGTTATTTCTGATTAAGACGAACAGCCGCTCAGGCACCCCTACACTTATATAGACGCTCCCTCGATGGGAGGAGAGGGCTTTAAACTCTTCTTCATTCTTATGATCCGGACGCCCAAGAGGAACGCCTTATCAGGAACATGCAATACTAACAAAACGTTTTTAGATCTATATCAATATATCTCATATCAAATTAGATCTAATCATGGCATATTTTTGCATAATCTCATGTAATCTGAATCAACATATTTTTAGATCTAAAGTATCTCATAATAATTAAAAAATTAGATTTAAATTGAATCTATCAAAAATAAATTTATTTAAGATAAATTTATGAGAACTATTCTACAACCTAGTCTAGAACATGCATCAATCATACTCTAATGCAATATTAAAATTAAAATAATTTTTTTGTTTTTTTTAGATAATTATTATAATACCATTTATAATATCAAAAAATAGTAAATTAATTAATCTAAATATGATTTAATCAATTAAAATTGAAAAAAATACAAGACTATTCTATAGATCTATTCAATTTAAGAAACTAGTCATGCATATTTTCTAATCTAGATCAAATCATTTATTTTAATTTTTTTTCTATTTAATCTATCACATCTCATGTGACATCTAAATCATTATTTTTTTTATTTAAAAATAAATTTAAAATTAGGATCTAATAACTTTTTAGAACTTGCTCTGATACCAGTTGAAGAGGAAATCATGATTTTCCGGATAGGTTCCTTCAGATCTGGATCATGAATCAAGAGATATTATTTTAAAAATATTTTTCTCTTTGATCTATTAGAATTAAGAATTTTTAAATTTGATTCAATTATTATTTTAATAATTAAAAAAATTTAGATTAACATTAAATCAAATTTAATTTACCTTAAGTGGGTAAATCCTATATTCACGTTGATGATCCTTGTAAGCAGCGGAAGGTTCTGGATCTAGCCATTGCAAGTGCCTAGGCCTGCTACCAGTTCGCACTCTGCTGGATTAATAGATCTTTCTTCTCTATCATGTCTTTCAAAAATTAGAATCTGGATTCTATCTGGAGGATCTCATCAACTTCTTTTGAAGATAGCAGTGTCTTTGCAGCAGTGCAGCCTTCTAGCTTTCGGTCGCTTTCTCTCATCTGATTCACCAACCAAACCAATAAACTCCCCTTTTGGAATCGGAGAGGAAGGGAGAAGGTGCGTTTGGCATGGAGGGAGTCAGGAGAAGCAGCCTTAGGGGCAGTGGAAATGTGAATGCATCTTTTTTGGTTGGGCCGAAAAAAAGGGTCTTATTTATAGACTGTCTGCTGTGATCCAACTCCTCTTCTTCCCAACACATCACAACTCTTTGTGAAATCAAATCTAATATCTGATTGGTGGGAATAGAGATCCCTGGAATTCCTCACTTAGAGGGCCCTTAAGATCAGTCAAGTTGGTCTTAGGGAACTCTATGGAATCCAAAAAGGAATATGGAGTCCTTTATCCCAAACAGGACTCCCTGGGCATCCAGCTGGGCACAGAGCCAAGGGTGGCGTGGCCCTCCTCCTTGTAGGTTCTGGGTGCAAGAACAAGCCCCAACTAGTCCTCCAATAGGTGTGGACAGATGGACAAAAGTCAAAGTTCAATTGGTCAACATTTACACATGTCAAAGGTCAACTTTTTGATCAAAGTCCAAGGATATTAATCATGGAGATTTTCGCATCTCTACAAAGGGAGTGTAGGGATCCGAGAAAATAGTGAAAGCTAATTTGTTTAAAAATAAAATTTCTAAACAAATTGGTCAAGTCATAATTACAGTATCTAACTAGAATCTTTGACTCTCTATAGAAAAATGTCTGCGTCCAACCCATTAGCACGTATCCTAGACACACATAGACTGACCGAATCCAATTATAAAGATTGGCTCAGAAACTACAAAATCATTTTGGGTTTCAAAAAGTTAACCCATGTATTGGACCAGGACCCTCCCACCTTACCAGTCCATCCTCCATCGAACAGAGAGCATCTCTGAAAAAATGGATAGACAAAGATAATAAGGCCAGATATTACATGTTGGGCTCGATGTCTGATGAGCTCCAGCACCAACATGAAGATATCGGGACTGCTCATCAAATGTTGGCTCACCTGCAGGAGATGTTTGGTGAACAGAGTCGCGCAGTCAAGTATCAAGTCACAAAATAACTTTTTAAGGCTAAGATGCATGATGGACAGTCAGTCCAAGATCACTGTCTGATGATGATCAAGGACATGGAAGAGCTTGAGAAGCTCGGTGTGAAGTTAGACTTAGACCTGCAGAATGATATTATTCTACAATCCTTGACTGATGCATATGGGCAATTCATCATGAATTACCACATGCATAAACTTCAAAATTTCTTTGGCCGAATTAATGAATATGCTGGTCACCGCTGAGCTTTCTATGAAAGGTTCTAAAGGCTCAGTTCTTGCTATGGAACGGACTTCTTCCAAAAGAAAGTCTTATGGAAAGAAAAAAAAGTCTATGAAAAAGCAGAAGGTGGAAGGAACAAAGAAGAAGAAGGTAGAGCCGAAGAAAAAGGCCGATGTCAAAGGAAAGTATTTCCATTGCAACAGCGAGGCATTGGAAGCGGCCTGTTTCATATGCTCGTTATTGAGTCTAACCTTATGGTTTCTTCTGCAAGCTTGACTCTGGAGTGCTCACTGTGCACCTATGCAGGGTCTTGAGGATAGCAGAAGGCTGAGGGATACCTGGCCACCCTGAAAAGAAATAAGAAGGAATTTGATTTCTGTTTCATGCTTAGCACTAGAAGGCTATGTGATTACCTTCTTTAAGGACCATTGTAACATTCTTTATGAAAGAAATAAAATTGTAAATGGTTTCTTATTAATGGTCTTTATCAGCTACATATTGATGTACCTGAGCAAAACGTGAATGCCAAATGACCTAGGGATAGTCCAAATGACAGATATCTATGGCACCTGAGATTAGGTCATATAGCAGAAGATAGGATCAACAAATTGGAGAAAAATGGGCTATTGAGTCCATTGACTTCTCGAGTCATATCCAACTTGCGAATCTTGTCTTCAAGGCAAAATGACCAAACTCCCTTTTGTAGGACATGGGGAAAGGGCCACAGATCTCCTTGCCCTAGTACATACTGATGTGTGCGGCCCATTTGATGTGCCGGCTAGAGGCAATTTTGTCTACTTCATTACTCTTTACCGATGATCTGTCTAGGTATGGGTATGTGTATCTTATGAGACATAAGTCTGAAGCTTTTGAAAAGTTCAAAGAATTCAGACATGAAGTAGAAAAATAAACTGAAAAACCCATTAAGGTTCTTCGATCAGATCGAGGAGGTGAATACCTTAGCTGGGAATTCCTAGACTATCTCAAGGATAATGGCATAGTCTCTCAATGGACTCCACTAGGAACACCTCAACTCAATGGAGTTTTAGAATGGAGAAATCGGACTCTATTGGATATGGTCCGATCCATGATGAGCTTCACAGACCTCCCTAATTTTCTTTGGGGACATTCATTGTTAACTTCAATTTATCTACTGAATAGGGTTCCCTCTAAGACCGTTCCTACCACACCGTATGAGATATGGCATGGTAAGAAACCAAGTCTGAGTCATCTCAGAATTTGGGGTTGTCCGGCTCATGTCAAAAGACAACAAGCGGACAAGTTAGAGTTTAGGTCCTTTAGAGCTCGATTCATAGGATATCCTAAAGAGTCATTAGGATACTATTTCTACATTCCAGAAGACCACAATGTGATTGTGAGTCGACATGCCATCTTTCTTGAAAAATAGTTTATTCAAGATAGCGGCATTGGAAAGCAGATTAAGCTTGATGAGAAAGTCTCACAAGTACAACGAGCTAAGGACCAATTGGAACCAAATCAGGTTGAGCCAATAAGAATACTACCTCCTCCACCTCGTAGATCGAAAAGAGTTTCCCATCCTCCTGAAAGATACTTAGGGATTATTTCAGAGGAAGTAGAGAAAATGTTCCTCGTAGGTAATGGTGCTCATGGTGATGATCCCAAAACCTACAACGAGGCGATATCAGATATCGACTTCGAGAAATGGCTAGAGGCAATGCAGTCAGAAATTGACTCGATGCACTCAAACCAAGTCTGGACCTTGGTAGATCCACCAGAAGGTATAGTACCTATTGGGTGTAAATGGATCTTCAAGAGAAAGATTGGTGCAGATGGAAATGTGGAGACATTCAAGGCTAGACTAGTGGCAAAAGGTTATAGTCAACGCGAAGGCATTGACTATCAGGATACCTTTTCTCCAATGGCTATGCTAAAATCCATCCGCACATTGCTTGCCATTGCAGCCTATTTCGATTATGAAATATGGCAAATGGATGTGAAAACGGCATTCTTAAATGGATATCTTGAGGAAGATATCTATATGGAACAGCCGCTAGGTTTCACATCCAGTGATACTGATCACAAGGTTTGCAAGCTGCAAAGGTCCATATATGGACTTAAGCAAGCATCTCGGAGCTGGAACACTCGTTTCAATGATGTGATCAAAATGTTTGGTTTCATCAAAAAATGAAAGAGAAACCATGTGTTTTTAAAAAGGTCAGTGGGAGCGCTGTTGTCTTCCTCGTATTGTACGTGGATGACATCCTCCTTATTGGGAATGATATTCCCATGATGACAACAGTCAAATTATGGTTGTCCAAGGAATTCTCCATGAAAGACCTAGGTGAAGCATCCTTTATTCTAGGAATTAAGGTCTATAGGGATAGACCGAATAGGATGCTAGGACTTTCACAGAAGATGTACATAGAGAAAGTACTAAAGAGGTTTAGTATGGAAAACTCTAAGAGGGGATTAATACCCTTCAGACATGGTATTCATCTTTCCAAGAAGATGTGCCCTAGCACACCTGAGGAAATAGAACGCATGAGCAAGATCCCTTATGCTTCTGCAATAGGGAGCCTCATGTATGCCATGCTATGTACACGACCTGATATAGCCCATGCTGTGAGTGTCACAAGCAGATATCAGTCAAATCCAGATGAAGAACACTGGACTTCTGTGAAATGTATCCTTAAGTACTTGAGAAGAACTAAGGATATGATGTTGGTCTTTGGTAACGGAGAACTCCAAGTCCAGGGATACACAGACTCAGATTTCATGTCCGATATAGATGATCGAAAGTCGACATCTGGGAGTCTGTTTGTGTGCAATGGTGGTGCTGTCAGCTGGAAGAGTTCCAAGCAAACCATGATAGCAGATTCCACCATGGAAGCAGAATATATCGCTGTATCAGAGGCTGCAAAGGAAGCATTCTGGTACAAGAAGTTTGCTGCAGAAATTGGAGTAATGCCATCAGATGCCATTCCTCTATACTGCGACAACAATGGCGCCATAGCCCTTGCTAAAGAGCCAAGGTCTCACCAGAAATCCAAGCACATTGAGTGGCGATACCACCTCATCCGCGATTACCTCGAGAAGGGTTACGTCGAGGTCAAGAGAGTCAACTCCATAGATAATGTGGCAGACCCACTTACAAAGCCATTGGGCCAGCAGAAGATCGAAGCCCACCTTGAGAAGATGGGACTTAGACTTGTAGCCAATTGGCTTTAGGACAAGTGGGAGATTGTTAGATATATGTGCCCTAGAAGCCAGAATTGGCTGACACTTGTAATACACTTCTAGGGGCAAAATTATAATTTTGACTAATATCAATAAAATGGGTTATTTTCTATCACATATGTGTATTTAGTGTCTGTGATACATCCTTTGAGTTAATGGTAATGATAATTCATATTTTCAAGAGTTGAAAATTTAAGACATGAATAATCATTATTAACTCATAAAATGCTCCCGACCATAGGATCATCACGAGGATGGTGATTGATCTAAAAGGTTGGTGTACAATCGCTTCTCTTTAGTAGATGAGTCTTGAGTCTACGGTGTGGAGACACCGGAGCGAGAGTACAGGTACTCGTTAGAGAACGAGGGCACTGAGCGTGACCACCTCGAGTAGTCATTAGGAAGTCTACCTTCTCGTCAATGACTGACTCGATGCTGCAGTAGTGTGTCTGGTTCTTTGACCTGAGATGCATCGGCAGTTCACCTTGAGGGTGTTATAGTTTGACTACACCATTACTCGGTCTCCTAGCCATATGAAACCCTGAGGTGTATGTTGGCTATAGCATGTTCATTGTAGGAACTGGATAGCATCAAGATGGAATCTATCTACCTCGGTGGTAGAGGAGCAGCCCTATGATGATCATGAGAATCAAGTCCAGAAGTCCATGGCCATGGTAGAGTGAAATAATAGAAAGAGTTTCTATTTAGATTTTCACATTGGACTTGAATCGAATGATTACATCATATGACAGAGACTAGGGTTTGACGAGTTCACCTTAACCCTAATCTGATCGGGGCTCAAGATAGAAGAACTTAATCACACAGGTAGCTGCACCAAGAGGTTCGCATTCAGCTCTGATGGGTTGCCACCATATACTGCTAGGTGTCACTGGTGGATTTTGGGAGCAATTAGAATGATTTAGATGATCGATCATTCTAGCTGTTCGAATCAGAAGAGTTCTGATCCATCGAAAGGAGTTTCGATGATGTCGATGATAGAGATCATGACATATCCCATTACCATACAGAACTGAACCTAACTGGGTCACACAAATAAGGGTTTGAATCTGGTGATCATCAATTGAACTGATCCAGTTCAATTGATCTGAATGAGATTCAATTAGGTTCAAGAAAATCGTGCTAGCACTCGATTGAACCTAACGTTCTTCTTTTACTATCATAAATAGTTGTCCTGACTGAGCCAAAGGAGTTTGTGCTCATTTAGAGGCCTTCACTTTGTCTGACTGGAGCTTGTCCAAGTCAGAAAAGGTTGTCTTATTTTGTAAGACATTACCTGCCATTTTTGGTCACCTGCCATTTCTCATCCTTTGACTTTGGTCAAAAGTTGACCTTTGACTGGTCAAATGTTGACCATTGACACTTTGACTTTTGTCCACGTGTCATGCACCTATTGGAGGGCTGGTGGGGGCTTGTCCCCCTACCAGAACCTAGGCAAGGAGGAGGGCGCACGCCACCCTTGGCGTGTGCCCAAGTTGGAGGCGCCCAGGAGTCCCTGTTGGATAGGGACTCCATCTCCTTTTTGGATTCCAATTAGAGTTCTCCTAAGAACCAACTTTGACTGGTCTTAGGCACCCTCTAAGGAGGAATCCAGGGGACTCTATTCCCACCAATCAGATTTAGATCTGATTTCACAAAGAGTTGTGATTGGTTGGGAAGAAGAGGAGTTGGATCACAGACAGTCTATAAATAAGACCCTATGCCCACTCAAAAAAAGATTGAAATAACAATTCTCCATGCCCCAAGGTTGCTTCTCCTCTCCTCCTCCATGCCAAACCCACCTTCTTCCTCTCCTCTCCCTGTCTAAAAGGAGTTTTGGACCTTGGTTGGTGCGATTCAAACAAGAGAAAGGCGACTGAAAGCTAGAAGGCTGCGCTGCTGCAAAGGACAACTGCTGATCTTCAAAAGGAGTTTTGAAGATCCTCTAGATCAGATCCAAATCTAATTTTTGGAGACGTGATAGAGAAGAAGAGGATCTCCAGATCCAGCCCGAGTGAATACCGGTAGAGGCTAGGCACTTGCATGGCTAGATCCAAAACCTTTCGCTGCTTACAAGATCATCAATGGATTATAGGATTACCCACTTCAAGGTAAATTAAATTTGATTTAATTTATTTGAATTTATTTTAATTTCTAAAATAATAATAATTAGATCCAAAATATCCCAGATCTGATATGGATCAAAGAGTAAAAATTTTTGAAATATATCTCTTGATTTGATCAGATCTAAATGAACCTAGACCGAGAAATCAGAATTTCCCTTCATCTAATTCATGAATCTCACCGTGCCTGGAATATTAATCCACTCCTTAGTTAAGTCAGATCCACCATTTACATAGATTGGATTCCTAATTGGGTCTCTCATCGTACTTAGAATATTGAGTCCAATCCATCCTCCAACCCATAGCATCCAATGCCTAATAGATATGGTTGCATCTTTTCGATGCAACTGAACCACTATGACTAGCCGAGAGTAATCAACCCCAGGAAGGGCCCGCACATCTACAATGATGGAAGACCTTGGACTTAATCTTTTTTTAGGGAGATTTGATTTAGGTCTCTTTAAACTTGACTTGACATAGCCATAACCATTATGACTAATCTAGTGGCATGTGTTAGCTCAGATTGTTAGCCACCTTAGATCAGGACTAGGTCGACAAATATGGTAAGGTAAGTGAGATCGGTGGAAGAGATATATGATTAATTCAATAAGAATACATTCGAGTCAAGTAGCTCTTAATTAAAAATTAGTCAGTCGTATCTGCCAGATTTAACTTAGACACCAAATTGTTGAGCCAGATCCAATCGAGTTAGCCTACAATCCAGACTCTAACCACTGAGCCTAATTAGGTCTTAACTCGATCGATCACTCATGTGACTCGACCTTGACCCAGACTAAATTCTATTAAGCTGGTCAATTTAAGCACTTTTGATCCAACTTAACTAACTCTTGTTTCAATTTGATCAATCGCTAGACCTAATTAAGCTATCCAAATCCGAACCACATTTTATGAATATGTATTAGATCTAAAAATTCTTAATTTTAAACCTAATATATTTCATAATCTTAATTCTTAATTAAGTTTAGGATTTATAAATAAAATATGTATATAAAATTTTAGGATTTAATTTTATAAATAAAATATATATTTTATAGAAAATAAGTTTTTGATTTTTGATTAAGGATAAATGAACAGCACCCTTACACAGCATAAGAATACCCCATCGAATGGGAGGAGATGGTCTTTAAACCCTATTTCGTTCTTATGATCGGATGGCAAAGGGGAATGCCTTAATCAAAAACATGATAAATCTATAAAACTAGTTAGATCTACATCATATATCACATATATAAAAATTAATCTAACTAAAAATATGTTTTGCATATATCTCATGTATCATATCATGCATAGATCTAAATTATCTCATAAATATCTAAAAAATAATATTTAAATCTAATTATATCAAATTAAAATTTATTCTAGATAATTTTGTAGAACTATTCTATAATTAGTCTAAACATGCATCTACCATATCTCATATGAATAAATTAAATAAATTATTTTTTTTATTTTTTAGATCTAATTATAATATTTATAATATCAAAAAATAATAAATAAATAGATTTAAAAATCATAATTAATTAAATTAAAATTATGATTATGCTAGACTACACATAGAATAATTCTATTCCTAGTCTAGTCATGCATCTCATACATTTTAGATCTAGATTATTTAATTTTTTAATTTTCTAATTTCAGATCTAATCACATATAATGTGACATCTGAAATCATCTAATTATTAGATCAAAATTAAATTAAAATTAGATCTAATGAATTATGGAACTTAGCTTTGATACCTGTTGAAGGGAAAAAAACTTATTTTTCAGATCAAGTTCCTTCAGATCTAATTGAATCAAGAAGAATATTTCAAAATTTTTTTTTTAAGATCTTAATTAGATCTAAGACTCCTTAGATCTGATCTTATTGATCTAATAATAAAAATAAAATAAAAATAAAATTAAATCTAATTTAATTATATCTTTATTTTGGGTAATCCAATTATCCTATGATGATCCTAATGTTTGTTTGAGGTTCTGGATCTAGCCACGCAAGCGCTTGGCCTCTACTAGTATCCACTCGGATAGGATCTAGAGATCTTCTCTTTCTCAATCAACCCTCCAATAATTAAATCTAGATCTAATCTTGAAGGTTTTCAAAACTTCTTTTGAAGAATAGTCGTTGTCTCTTGCAGCAGTGCTGCCTTCTTCCTTTCTTGGCGCCTTTCATTTGCTTGGATCGCACCATATTCATGCCCAAAATCTCTTGGGCATGGAGAGAAAAGAGAGGACCAGAGGATGGCATGGAGAAGGAGGGAGAGAAGCTATGTGGCATGGGCTAAAGGCAGAAAATCTTAAAACCTAGATGCAAACATGATTTATATAGATCCTGCTGCGCCATGCAGTGCCCCATCATCCCAACGAATCATGACCCTTTGCGCAATCAGATCTAAATCTGATTGATGGAATGATATCATCTAACCCAATTAGATGAGAGACCCTCAAAACCCTCCTAAGGTGGCACCAAGACTAGGTCAAACAAGACTTCTTGGCGTCATAGAGTTTAATCCCCTAAAGCAACCCTGGAGTCCCATCTGTATGGGACTCCAGCTTTATCCTCATGGGGTGCATGCCTCCTTAGGCATGCACCCCCTTTTTGTCTACATTTTAGTGGGGGGACAAGGCCCTAGGTACTCTCTTATGGGTGCATGACACATGGGCAGATGTCTAAGTGTCCAGGGTCAATATTTGACCAATGTCCGAAAATAGAAATTAGCAAGTGATAGAAAATGATAGGTGTTGTTTTAAATTTATCTCATAAATTAAGACAACCATTTTCGATTTTGGACAAGCTCCAGTCAGACCAAGTAAAGGTTTCTGAGTGAGCCCAAACGCATTTGGCTCAGTCGAGACAAGCTTTAAAGATTATTAAGGGAGAACATTAGGCTCAATCATGTGCTAGCATGATTTTCTTGAACCTAATTAAATCTTATTCAAATCAATTGGACTGGGTTAGTCTAATTGATGATATCTAGATCTAAACCCTTGTTTATGTGACCCAGTTAGGTTCTGCTCCATATGGTAATGGGATATGTCGCGATCTCTATCATCGACGTCATCGAAACACCTTCCGATGGATCAGAATTTTTCTAATTCATACATCTAGTATGATCAATTATCCAAATCATTCTAATTGCTCCCAAAATCCACCAACGACACCTAGCAGCATATGGTGGCAACCCATCAGAATTGAATGCAAACCTCTCGGTGCAGTTACCTATGTGATTAGGTTCCTCTATCTTGAGCTCCGATCGGATTATTGTTAAGGTGATCTCGTCAAATCCTAATATCTATCATATGAATTAATCATTTGATTCATGTCCAATATGAAAACCCTAATAGAAACTCTTTCTGTTATTTCACTCTGCCATGGTCATTGGCTTATGAACTTGCTTCTCATGATCATCATAGGACTGCTCCTTATTTATCGAGATAGATAGATTGCCTATTGGTGCAATCCAATTCCTACAATGAACATGCTATAGCCAACATATACCTCAGAATTTTGAATGACTAGGAGACCGAGTTATGGTGTAGTCAAACTATAACACCCTTAAGATGAACTATCGATGCACCTCAGGTCAAAGAATCAGACACACCATTGTAGCTTTGAATCAGTAATCGACGAGAAGGTAGACTTCCTTATGACTGCTCGAGGTGGTCATGCTCAGTGCCCTCATTCTCTAACGAGTATCTGTACTCTCACTCTAGTATCTCTATATCATAGACTCAAGACTCATCCATCCTAAAGAAGCGATCGTACACCAACCTTTCAGATCAATCACCATCCTCATGATGATCCTATGGTCGAGAGCATTTTATGAGTTAATAATAAAATTTATGTCTTAAATTTTCAACTCTTGAAAATATGAACTATCATTACCATTAGCTCAAGGGATGTATCACAGATACTTTTAAATACACACTATGATAGAAAATAATTCTTTTTTTTTATAGTCAAAATTATAATTTTGCCCTTAGAAGTGTATTACAAGTGTCAGCCAATCTGGCTTCTAGGGCACACATATCTAACATGAATGTCTTGAACTAATGAATGCAAAGTTTTTGTGCTGAAGCTCTCCCTTAATGTATGCTCTCATGAAATGAATAAGATTTGAATAATCATTCTCCCCATTAATGTATGCTCTTATAAAATGAATAATATGAAATGAATAAGATTTGCATTTGATCAATTCAAATAATTCATTTTTTAAAAAGTCCTCTTTTTATATTTTAGTTTGAATTGATTATACATTTACATTTTTTTCTTAATATTTCTTTTCCTTTTTGTCGTCATCAAAATCATAACAATGAAAAGGTCATAAAAAAAGATAAAGAAGGTAAGAATATTAAAAGGATTGATTCCATTTCAAGATTTAATACTACATAGTTAGAGGTGTATGTTGGTTTAGAAAAAATGAATCTCATACCAACATACCTAAATTAAAAGTTAAAACAAAAGAGAAACTAGACCTAGTGCTCATCAGAGAGGAACTCAATGATGGGTTCAGATGAAGATTTGGATCTAGTTGAGGATAAGTGAGGAGCAGGTCTTGGAGATGGTGATGGTCTAGAAGAAGATGATGATCTAGAAGAAGAAGTCCGACTCAAAATCTACCATAGAGTGAAAATGAGGACTTCAGCTATGGTGCACTAAACAGTGATATTCTCTTCAAGTCTCTGTGCAATCCTGGCATTGTCGGATAAGAGTAGTTCAATTTGAGTTGATGTTTTATGTTGCTTCTTCTCCAAAATATCTAACCTTTGAGATAGTCCACTAATTTGTTGACCAAGTATTTCTATTTGACCCTCAGTAGATATCCTTTGCTCTTCAATTCTTACTAAAAGTTGATGCCTTACATTAGATAGTATATTCATAAATCTTTCAGATACTTTCTGAATCACTTCTTCTACCATCCATTCAACTAACAAATCTTGTTCAAAAGCTAGGGGAGGAGCTGGAGCAGGACAAGGAGGCACTTGAGGAGATTGTGGAGACCCAGGTGTAGTGAAGGAGGGTCCAGCAGATGATGATGGTGGAGGGGGTGGAGATCTATGTTCTTTAGGCTCGATTGCAGCATGTTCATCTGCCCTCACCCATTTATCATCCTTCTTTATAAATTTCATCTGGTTCAATGTTCCCTCATTGATGTAGTCCCTGTGATCCAGCTTTTTGAAATCTTCACCTTCTAGATTAACTTGAAAGTCCTTGAATATTAAGGTGAAGATCATTCCATAGGGTAAACATGCCTTGCTCTTGCTGGCTGTATCCTTCAATTGTTGTAGCATGAGAGAGGAAAAGCTGATGGAAGTTCCAATCACCATATAGAACATGACTCCAAGTTTTCTTTTTCCAACCTGGTCATGTCTTCCAACTTTAGGAAAAATAATATGACTAACAAAGGATAGTAGTAATCTCATTTCGATCGAAAGAAGATGTGAAATAAGTTGAAGATTTTCATTAACCTCTTCTCTTTCTAAGACACACTTAAGGGCTTCAGTTTTATCAAATAAGTTTAGGTTACTGACCCCAGCCCTAGGAACTTCAAGGAGCTGCCCTATTTTTCTCTCATCCAAAGAAATATGCACTCCTTTCACAATAGATTCCACCTTCGATCCATGCTTAAAAGTAATGTGGTCAAAAAATTCCCTTATTAAGTTCGGATAAACATTCACCTTTAGGGTACAGAGTTTTTTCCAACCTTGCTGTCGGATCCAGGACCCAATATGAAAGTGCTCCTGATCAAGGTAAGCGATGTCCATACATCAACCCATTGGAACTATCCTAGTTGCAATGAAAATCCGAGCATGAGATGACAAAGTAGATGGAGATGATTGAGCCATGTCGCATTGTCATTTAGCCCTAGCTTCAGTCAATGGCATGATGGAGGGTCTTTGAGTGATGAGTGATCTCTTCTTCGGAGCCATTGGGGGCCAAGGTTTGGAGGGAATGGACAAGCGAGGGTGATTTGAAGGATTTTTGAGGAAAGGAGAAGAGTTTTGTAGAGAATGGAGGAGAGGTCTCGGACGAGTGGAACGAAAGAATAGAATAGGGGACCTCTCATAGATTGATTTTAAAAAGAGGGCATGCACGAATTGAGAGCTCTCATCTTAATAATGAGACGTCTCAAAAACTTTGAGAGCTCTCACATTTAGCATGAGAGGCATCAAAATCCAACTGAGAGGTCTCACGGAAAACTTGAGACTTCTCGAGCACAGGGGGAAAAAATCAGAATATAGAAGGAATTTCAAGCCAATTTTTCTTGAATTTTTAGGATGGAAAAAGGGGCATTTGGAATGATGGAAGGAGGTCAAAAATGATCCAATAAATTTAAGATTAAGCATTATTAAAGAGGATCACAAATACCAAGTTCATCCTTGATTTTTGAGAATCTATCTTCATTTAGAGGTTTTGTAAAAATGTCGGCTAGTTGATTTTCAGTTATGACAATTTCAAGCACAATGTTATTATTTTGTACATGATCTCTAACGAAGTGATGTCTAATTTTAATGTGTTTAGTTCTTGAATGTTGAATAAATTTTTTTGTTAGATTTATGGCACTAGTGTTGTCACATCTAATAAGAAATTTATTTTGCTTAATTTCAATATCTTTGAGTTGCTGCTTGATTCAATGTATTTGAGCACAGCAACTTCCCACAGTAACATATTCGGCCTCAGCCATTGATAGTGCTATAGAGTTTTGCTTTTTTCTATACTAAGAGATCCAGTTCAACCTTAGAAATTGGTAAGTGCCACTGGTACTCTTTCTATCAATTCTACATCCTCCATAGTCTGCATCAGTGTATCCAATCAATTTAATGGAGGATTGTTTTGAGTACCAATGTTCTAAGTTATGTGTGTAAATTAAATATCTAAAAATTTTCTTAATAGCTAGTAAGTATGATTCTTTAGGGTTAGATTGAAATCTTGCACACATGCATACACTAAACAATATATCAGATCTACTTACAGTTAAATAAAGTAGGAATCCTATCATACCTCTATAGAGCTTTTCATTCACATTCTTACCATTCTTGTCTTTGTCAAGTTTGCATGAGGGGCTCAGGGGAGTGCCGATTTCTTTTCTATTTTCCATGCCAAACTTCTTTAGTATCTCCTTGATGTACTTTGTTTGGCTGATGAAAATGCCTTCCTTTGATTATTTGATTTATAGATCAAGAAAGAAGTTCAGCTCCCCATCATGCTCATTTCGAATTCGTCCTGCATCAACTTAGCAAACTCTTGATAAAGAATTTTATTAGTAGCTCCAAATATGATGTCATCTACATATATTTGAACCACAAGAAAGTCATTATTTTTCTTTTTTTAAAAATAGAGTGGTGTCAACACTTCCTCTAATAAAATTATTATGTAGTAAAAATTTGCTCAATCTTTTATACCATACTCTAGGTGCTTGCTTAAGTCCATAAAGAGCTTTGTTTAATTTATACACATGGTTGGAAAGTGAGTGATTTTCAAAACCAGGAGGTTATTCAACAAAAACTTCTTTAGCAATATAATCATTCAAAAAGGCACTTTTCACATCCATTTGAAATAGTTTAAAATTCATGTAACAAGCAAAAGCAAGTAATAATCTAATTGCCTCAAATCTTGCCATAGGTGCATATGTTTCATCAAAGTCAATTCCTTCTTCTTGATTATATCTCTTAGTAACTATCTATCTTTATTTCTTACAACATTATCAAGTTCATCCAATTTATTCTTAAATACCCATTTTGTGCCGATTATTGGATGGTTAATAGGTCAGTTTACAAGAGTCCATAAATTATTTTTTTCAAATTGGTTTAGTTCATCTTGCATGGCTAGCATCCAATTAGGGTCTTGTTCAGCTTCTTCTATATTTTTAGGTTCTATTTGAGAAACAAATGCAAGGTAATCAAATATATCCTTAAAAGAGGATCAAGTTCTTACCCCTTATGAAGGATCATCTAATATCAATTCTTTTGGATGATTATGTACATACGTCCACTCCTTGGGTAGATCCCTATAATCATCGGTTGCTTCACTCTCACCATCAAGGCTTTGTTCCAAGATTGATGTAGATTTATCTTTGTCTAGAACATTATTGTAAGTTTAGGTACTTCATTCCATCTTTGAGAATTCCTATATTATCATCAAAAACATCTTCCTTTCTCGAAGATTGGTTATTAGCTTCATAAAATATGATATAAATAGATTCTTCAACAACCAAAGAGTGTTTGTTGAAAATTCTATATACTTTATTAGATGTAGAATATCCAAGGAATATACCCTAATCTATCTTAGCATCGAATTTACCTAGATTATCTTTACCATTATTATGAATAAAATATTTACAACCAAAAATATGAAAATAATTAATGTTAGGTCTTTTTCCTTTTCAAAGCTTATAGGGGGTTTTCTTTAAAATCGGATGAATAGAAACTTTATTTTGGATGTAACATGCTGTGTCAATGACCTCAGCCCAAAAATATGTGGATAGTTTTCCTTCAGACAGCATGGTACGGGCCATATCAACTAAGGTTCTATTCTTTCTTTCAACAACTCCATTTTGTTAAGAGATTCTAGGTGCAGAAAAATTATGTTCAATGCCATGTTCATTGCAAAATTTTTCAAAATATTTATTTTTAAATTCTATGCCATGATCACTACGGATACATATTACAGTAAAGTTCTTTTCATTTGTAATTTTCTTGTAAAACATTGAAAACATTGAAAATGCTTCATCTTTGTGAGCCAAAAATAAAACCCAAGTGAAATGAGAATAATCATCAACAATTACTAGACCATATTTCTTTCCTCCTAGGCTTGTGGTCCTAGTAGGTCCAAATAAATCCATATGAATTAATTCAAGGGGCCTAGAAGTTGAAATCACATTTTTGGATTTGAAACTTTCCCTAGTTTGTTTTTCAAATTGGCAAGCATCACAAACATGATCAATTTTGAAATCTAGTTTTGGTAGCCTCTTAACTAAGTCCTTATTATGCAATTTATAAAGAGTATGCACGCTAGCATGATCTAACCTATAGTGCCAAAGCCAACTAGTTTTCTTTATATTAGTATTCATTGCAACTAGGCATTTGCCACTCTTCATGGAAATTTCATCAAGGTTTACTATGTAGATGTTGCCATGCCTAAATCTAATGAATTTTAAACTATCATCCAAGGAACTAGATACTTTGCACAAAGAAGATTTGAAAAAAACTTTAAAACCTTTATCACAAAGTTGACTAATACTAAGCAACTTATGTTTTAAGTTATCAACCAATAATACATTATCGATAAAAGTGGTAGGAGTAATTTGAATTTTACCATAGCCAATAATTTTGCCTTTGCCATTATCGCCAAAGGTGAGTACTCCCCCATCATTTCTTTCAAGGATGACGAATTATTGCTTATCACCCGACATATGCCTTGAGTAGCCGCTATCTAAGTACCACTCTCTTTTTGATCCTTGGGCTGCAAGGCATTCCTACATAAATAATCAAGTGGTGACTTTAGGTATCCAAGTCTTCTTGGGTCCTTTAGGGTTAGTAGACATGGTTCCTTTTGGAACCCAAATCTTTTTAATAGTTTTTCCATTGAACTTAGAAGTATTACATTCAAATGCTTTGTGTCCTACTTTTTTACATCTAAAGTATGTGATGTGAGAGATGCCAATTAAAGTGAGTGCAGTGAAGAAATTCTTTAAAAACTTGATTTTGTTTTTAGGTTTATATCCTAGTCTGGCTTTATCATAGACTCCTCTTTGATTATTTAAGATTATTTGTAGCTTTTCTGAACTATAAGTGAATTTATCAACTAGAGGCCTTAATTTATCCAATTCATCCTTTAGAATTTTGTACTCTTCTTTTAATTTGTTGTTGCCACTAATTATGTCTTCCTTTTCCTTCAAAAGTGTTTGAGTCATTTCCTTAAGATTTTTATTTCTTATGCTAATCTTTTTAAAATCTTTCATTAAATCATAAAAAGTATCTTGAAGTTCATCAAAGGTTAAATCTGAATTAAGAGTGGAGGATACCTCGTCATCTTGTGCCATAAAATATAAATTTGCTTTATTTTGGTCTTCTTCCTCCGAGCTTGACTCATCACTATCACTCCAAGTTGCATCATGGCTTTCTTTTTTATTCTTTTTGGCTCTTTCTTCAACTGAGGACATTCAACCCTAAAATGTCCTGGCTTTTTGCATTCATAGCAAGTGGGCTGATCCTTCTCTTTTTTCCTTTCTTTCTCCCTGCTGTCTTCTCCTTTAATGAAGCTCCTCTTCTTGAATCCTTGTCTTTTTCTTTTCATAAATTTTTTGAATGTTCTGATCACCAAGGCCATGTCTTCATGATTTTCTTTACTGATGGACAGATCATCTTCTTCTTCAGCAGCCATGGATTTCAGTACTATTGTTTTCTTCTTCGTGTTGTCTTCCTCATTATGTTGACTCATGGCTAGCTCAAGTGTCATCAAGGATCCAATGAGCTTCTCTAAAGGTAACATGTTCAGATCCTTTGCCTCCTGGATGGCTATTATCTTGCCTTCCCATGTCCTAGGCAAAGACCTAAGAATCTTTTTCACCAATTCACTGTTAGTGTAAACTTTTGTTAGATATGTGTGCCCTAGAACCCAGATTGGCTGACACTTGTAATACACCTCTAATGGCAAAATTATAATTTTGTTCATAAATAATGAAATAAATTTTTTTCTATCATAGTGTGTATTTGAAAGTGTCTGTGATACATCCCTTGAGTTAATGGTAATGATAGTTTATATTTTTAAGAATTAAAAATTTAAGACATGAATTTTCATTATTAACTCATAAAATGCTCCCGATCATAGGATCATCATGAGGATGGTGATTGATCCAGAAGGTTAGTGTATGATCGCTTCTTTAGGATAGATGAATCTTGAGTCTATGTTGTAGAGATACCAGAGCGAGAGTACAGATACTCGTTAGAGAATGAGGGCACTGAGCGTGACCACCTCGAGCAGTCATGAGGAAGTCTATCTTCTCATCGATTACTAGCTCGAAGCTGTAGTGATGTGTCTAGTCCTTTGACCTGAGGTGCAACGGCAGTTCACCTTGAGGGTGTTATAGTTTGACTATACCATAACTCGATCTCCTAGCCATTCAAAATTCTGAGGTGTATGTTGGCTATAGCATGTTCATTGTAGGAATTGGATTGCACCAATAGGGGATCTATCTACCTCGGTAGATGAGGAGCAATCCTATGATGATTATGAGAATCAAGTCCATAAGCCCATGGCTATGGTAGAGTAAAATAATAGAAAGAGTTTCTATTAGGATTTTCATATTGGACTTGAATCGAATGATTAATTCATATGATGAAAATTTGGGTTTGACGAGATCACTTTATCCCTAATCTGATCGGAGCTCAAGATAGAGGAATTTAATCACATAAGTAACTACACCAAGAGGTTCGCTTTCAGTTCTGATGGATTGCGACCATATGCTGTTAGGTGTCACTGGTGGATTTTGAAAGCAATTACAATGATTTGGATGATCGATCATACTAGTTGTCTGAATTAAAAAAGTTTTGATCCATCGGAAGGTATTTCGATGATATTGATGATAAAGATCGTGACATATCCCATTACCATATGAAACTGAACCTAACTGGATCACACAAATAAGGGTTTGGATCTGGATGTCATTAATTGGACTAATTCAGTTCAATTGATTTGAATAAGATTTAATTAGGTTCAAGAAAATCATGCTAGCACATGATTGAGCCTAAAGTTCTCCTTTAATAATCATTAAAGCTTGTCTCGACTGAGTCAAATGTGTTTGGACTCACTTAGAAACCTTTACTTAGTCTGACTAAAGTTTGTCCAGGTTAGAAAAGGGTTATCTTAATTTATAAGATAAATTTAAGACAACACTTACCTTTTTCCATCACTTGCTAAATCTTATTTTCGGACATTGGTCAAATGTTGACCCTAGACACTTAGACATCTGCCCATGTATCATTCACCCATAGGAGAGTACCTGAGGTCTTGTCCCCTTGCTAAAATGCAGACAAGAAGGGGGTGCACGCCTAGGGAGGCATGCACCCCATGAGGAAAAAAGATGGAGTCCAATACAGATGGGACTCCAGGTTGCTTCAAGGGATCAAACTCTATGGCGTTATGAAGTTTTGTTTGACCTAGTCTTGGCACCACCTAAGGAGGGTTTTGAGGTTCTCTCATCTGATTATATCAGATGATGTCATCTCACCAATCAGATTTAGATCTGATTACACAAAGGATCATGATTGGCTGGGATGATGTGGCACTGCATGGCACTGTAGGGTCTATATAAATCTTGTCTGCACCTAGAATTTAATGTTTCTACTTTAGCCCATGCAACAAAGCCTCTCTCCCTCCTTCTCCATGCCACCTGCTAGTCCTCTCTCTCCTCTCCATGCCCAAGAGGTTTTGGGCATGAGTAAGGTGCGATCCAAGCAAGTGAAAGTTTTTAGGAAAGGAAGAAGATAGCACTACTGCAAGAGACAATGACTGTTCTTCAAAAAGAGTTTTGAAGATCTTCAAGATTAGATCTAGATCTGATTTTTGAAGAATTAATTGAGAAGAAGAAGATCTTTAGATCCTACTCGAGTAGATATCGGTAGAGGCCAAGTGCTTGCGTGGATATATGCAGAACCTCAGGCAAACATCAGAATCATCACAGGATAATTGGATTACCCAAAATAAAGGTATAATTAAATTAGATTTAATTTTTATTTTTATTAAACCAATAAGATTAGATCTGAAGAGTCTTATATCTAATTAGGATCTCAAAGAAAAAAATTTTAAAATATCCCTCCCGATCCAATCAGATCTGAATGAACCTGATCCAAAAAAATAGGTTTTTTTCCTTCAATTGGTATCAGAGCCAGGTTCCATGATTTATTAGATTTGATTTTAATTTAATTTTGATCTAATAACTAGATGATTTTAGGTGTCACATTAGACGTGATTAGATCTAAAATCAAAAAATTAAAAATTAAATAATCTAGATCTAAGATGTATGAGATGCATGACTATATTAGGAATAGAATTATTCTATATATAGTCTAGCATAATCATAATTTAAATTTAATTAATTATAATTTATAAATCTATTTATTTACTATTATTTACTATTATAATATTATAATTAGATATAAAAAATAAAAAATTAATTTATTTAATTTATTTATATGAGATATGATAGATGCATGTTTAGACTAGTTATAGAATAGTTCTAGAAAATTATCTAGAATAAATTTTATTTTGATATGATCAAATTTAAATCTTATTTTTTAGATATTTATGAGATAATTTAGATGTGAAAACATACATAATATGATACATGAGATGTATGCAAAATAAGTTTTTAGTTAGATTAATTTTTATATATATGATATATAACATAGATCTAACTAGTTTTGTAGATTTTTCATTTTTTTGATTAAGATGTTCCCCTTGGCCGTTCGATCATAAGAGTGAAGTAGAGATTAAAGGCCCTCTCCTTCCATTCGATGGGGTGTTCTTATAGTATATAGGGGTGCTGCATGTTCGTCCTTAATCAGAAATCAAAAACTTATTTTCTGCAAAACCCTAGATCCTAAAATCCTAGAATTTTATATACATGTTTTATTTATGAACTCTAGACTTAATTAAGAATTAAGATTATGAAATATATTATATCTAAATTTGAGAATTTTTAGATCTAAGACATATTCATAAAATTGGGTTTGGACTTGGGTAGCACAATTAGGTCTAGCGATTGATCAAATCGAATCGAGAGTTGGTTAGGTGGAATCAAAAGTACTTAAATTGACCAGCCTAATAGGATTAAGTCTAGGTTAAGGTCACATCACATGAGTGATCGATCGATTTAAGACCTAATTAGGCTCAGTGGTTAGAGTCTGGATTGTAGGCTAACTTGATTGGTTCTGGTTCAATAATTTGGTATCTAAGATAAGTTTGGCAGATACGATCGACTGATATTTAATTGGGAGCTACTCGACTCGAATGCATTCTTGTTGAGTTAATGACATATTCCTTCCATCGATCTCACTTACCTGGACATATTTATCAGTCCAGTCCTGATCTAAGGTGGCTAACAATCCGAGCTAACCCATGCCACTAGGTTAGTCATAATGGTTATGGCTATGTCAAGTCAAGTTTAAAGAGACCTAAATCAAATCTTCTTAAGAAAAGATTAAGTCTAAGGTCTTCCACCATTGTAGATATGTGGGTCCTTTTCGGAATTGATTGTTCTCAGCTGGTCACAGTGGTTCAGTTGCACTGAAAAGACGCAACCATGTTTATTAGGCATTGGATGCTACGGACTGAAGGATGGATTGAACTCAATATTCTAGATATGATGAGAGATCCAATTAGAAATCTAATTTATGCAAATGGTGGGTCTGACTTAACTAGGGAGTAGATTAATATTCCGAGCATGGTGGGATTTATGAATTAGATGAAGGAAAAATCTAGATTTTTTGGATCAGATTCGTTCAGATCTGATCAGATCAAGAGATATATTTCAAAATTTTTTTTCTTTGATCCTAATCAGATCTAAGATATTTTAGATCTAATTCTTCTTATTTTAATAATTAAAATAAATTTAGATAAATTAAATTAAATTTAATTTATCTTGAAGTGGGTAATCCTATTACTCGTTGATGATCCTGTAAGCAGCGGAAGGTTCTAGATCTAGCCACGCAAGTGCCTGGCCTCTAGTGGTATCCACTCAGACTGGATCTGGATATCCTCTTCTTCTCTATCATGTCTCTAAAAATCAAATCTGGATCTGATCTAGAGGATCTTCAAAACTCCTTTTGAAGATCAGTAGTCGTCATTTGCAGCAGCAAAGCCTTCTAGCTTTTAGTCGCCTTTCTCTCATCTAGATTGCACCAACCAAGAATCCAAACCTCTTTGGATGTGGAGAGAAGAGGGAGAAGGTGCTTTGGCATGGTGGAGGAGAGGAGAAGCAGACTTGGGGCATGGAGAATTGTGATGCTTTCTGAGTTGGGTGCAGGATCTTATTTATAGACTGTCTGTGATCCAACTCCTCTTCTTCCCAACCAATCACAACTCTTTGTGAAATCAGATCTAAATATGATTGGTAGAAATAGAGTCCCCTGAATTCCTCCTTAGAGGGTGCTGAAGACCAGTCAAAGTTGGTTCTTAGGAGAACTCTAATTGGAATCCAAAACGAAGATGGAGTCCCTATCCAACAGGGACTCCTGGGCGCCTCCTGCTTGGGAACACGCTAAGGGTGGCGTGCGCCCTCCTCCTTGCCAGGTTCTGGTAGGAGGACAAGCCCCCACCAGCCCTCCAATAGGTGCATGACACGTGGACAAAAGTCAAAGTGTCAATGATCAATATTTGACGAGTCAAAGGTCAACTTTTGACCAAAGTCAAAGGACGAGAAATGGTTGGTGACCAAAAATGGCAGGTAATGTCTTACAAAATAAGACAACCTTTTTTAACTTGGACAAGCTCCAGTCAGACAAAGTGAAGGCCTCTAAATGAGCACAAACTCCTTTGGCTCAGTTAGGACAACTATTTATGAAAGTAAAAGAAGAACGTTAGGTTCAATCGAGTGCTAGCATGATTTTCTTGAACCTAATTGAATCTCATTCAGGTCAATTGAACTGGATCAGTTCAATTGATGATCATCAGATTCAAACCCTTATTTGTGTGACTCAGTTAGGTTCAGTTCTGTATGGTAATGGGATATGTCATAATCTCTATCATCGATATCATTGAAACTTCATTCGATGGATCAGAACTCTTCTGATTCAAACAACTAGAATGATCGATCATCTAAATGATTCTAATTGCTCCCAAAATCCACCAGTGACACCTAGAGTATATGGTGGCAACCCATCAAGCTGAATGGAACCTCTTGGTGCAGCTACTTGTGTGATTTAAGTTCTTCTATCTTGAGCCCCGATAGTATTAGGGTTAAGGAACTGTCAAACCCTAGTCTCTTATATATGATTAATCATTCATTCAAGTCAATGTGAAAACTAAATAGAAACTCTTTCTATTATTTCACTCTACCATGGCCATGGATTTCTGGACTTGATTTCTGATCTCATAGGGTGCTCCTCTACCACCGAGGTAGATAGATCATCTTGATGAATATTCATCTACATGAAATGCTATAGCACAACATACACCTCAGGTTTCGATATGGCTAGGAGACAGTAATGGTGTAGTCAACTATAACACCCTCAAGGTGAATGCCAATGCATCTCAGGCAAAGAACCAGACACACTACTGCAGCATCGAGTCAGTATTAACGAGAAGGTGACTTCCTAATGACTACTCGAGGTGGTCACGCTCAGTGCCCTCGTTCTCTAAGAGTACCTGTACTCTCGCTCGTGTCTCACACCGTAGACTCAGACTCATCTACTAAAGAGAAGCGATCGTACCCAACCTTCGATCAATCACCATCCTCGTGATGATCCTATGGTCGAAGCTATTTGTGAGTTAATAATGATTATTCATGTCTTAAATTTTCAACTCTTGAAAATATGAATTACCATTATATCACACAATTAACAAGGATGTATCACAGACAATAAAATACAAGGTGTGATAGAAAATAACCATTTCTAATTATATTGTCAAAATTATAATTTTGCCCTAGAGTGTATTAAAGTGTCAGCAACATTCTGGCTTCTAGGGCACATATATTACACAATCTTCCACTTGTCCTAAAGCCAATTGGCTCAAGTCTAAGTCCCATCTTCTCTAAGGTGGGCCTTCGATCTTCTGCTAGGCCCAAATGCTTTGTAAGGGGTCTGCCATTATTCTTGGAGCTGACTCTCTTGACTCTACAGTAACCTTTCTGAGATAATCGGATGAGGATGATATCGCCGCTCAATGTGCTTGGACTTCTGGTGAGAACTTCGGCTCCTTAGCAAGGGCTATGGCGCCATTTTATCATTAAGCAGTAAGAGGAATGGCAATTACTCTACATTTCTGGCAAACTTCTTGACAGAATGCTTCCTTTGCAGCTCTGATGCAGTGAATATATTCTGCTTCCATGGTGGAATCTGCTATCAACAGTTTGCTTGGAACTCTTCCAGCTGACAGCCCACCATTACATCACAACAGACTTCAGATGTCGACTTTCGATCATCTATATCAGACATGAAAGTCCGAGTCTGTGTATCCTTGAACTTGGAGTTCTCCGTTACAAAGACCAACATCATATCTTAGTTTCTTCTCAAGTACTTAAGATACATTTCACAGAAGTCCAGTGTTTCTTCACCTGATTTGATTTGATATCTGCTTGTGACACTCACAGCATGGGCTATCAGGTCGTGTAAAAGCATGGCATACATGAGGCTCCCTATTGCAGAAGCATAAAGGGATCTTGCTCATGCGTTCTTATTTCCTCAGGTGTGCTGGGTACATTCTTCTTGGAAAATGAATACCATATTCTAAGGTATTATCCTCCCTTAGAGTTTTCCATACTAAACCTCTTTAGTACTTCTCTATGTACATTTCTTGATAAGTCCTAGCATCCTATTCGGTCTATCCCTATAGACCTTAATTCCTAGAATAAAGGATGCTTTCACACTAGGTCTTTCATGGAGAATTCTTGGACAACAAATCTTGACTTGTTGTCACATGGGAATATCATTCCATAAGGAGGATGTCATCCACGTACAATACGAGGAAGACAACAGCGTCCCACTGACCTTTTTTGAAACACAATTCCTTTCATTTTTGATGAAACCAAATATTTTGATCACATCATTGAAACGAGTGTCCAGGCTCCGAGATGCTTGCTTAAAGTCCATATATGGACCTTTGTAGCTTGCAAAGCCTTTGTCGAT
>QRFJ01004073.1:0-33531 GCA_006176705.1 Cocos nucifera | reverse complement strand
CTCACCCCTCGAGCTTCAACTATCAAGAAGCCCCAATAAAGGGGCATAAAGTTCTCTCCAACAGAAACGCCTTCACCAAGAGGACGGAGTGAAAATTTTGATGCAAGTGGGCCCGAACTCCCCTCCGAGTAGTCATCAAGGAAACCCGCTACCAAGATTATCATAGAAGGTGAATGAAGTTTGGCGTCGCTCACGACCACTCCGCAAGTCTGCAAGCGAGACCGGTACTGGGAGATGCTCTCCCTATGATAATTTCGAGTGCCTCAAGGAAGCTCCGCAAGGTAATTCAGTAGGGAGAGAATGAGAAGTTAATGGCGGTAGCTTACACTGTTCACATATGGGACACTGAGCTCTACCCCTCTCGGAAGGGCTCATCGTCAGAGAAGTTCCACCTAAGAAGCATCGAAGTTCTTCCGTAAGCATAAGCTCATCACAGTAAAGTTCCGCCTTGTCCTCTACGAGTAACGCTCTAAGCAGCTCACATCACCTTCATCCCTAGCTCGCCAAGCCACGGCCGCCGAACGTTCTGCTCTCTACTCAAGAGCCTCACCACCAATAGGAGGTTACAGACCTCGACACGGAATCATCTGTCCAGGAGAGAGCGTAAGAGAGCAAGATCTACCCTTCGCTTTTGAATTTTGTGACTACCCACACCCCTCTATAAATCACTCCTCAATCAACGTCACAAATTCCCACACTCACCCCCACTGCAAACGTTTTAAGACTCATGATGATCAGCTGGCCTCATGGTCCGAAGGACTGAAGACTATGCAGCTGCATTTCCATCAGGTTCAATACCATGCGTGATCTGAAATACAGCAAAAGTATATGGCCAAAACACTACAATTTATCTCAAACTTATTCTAAGTAAACTATCACGCTCACTATAGCATAAAATATGAAAGTATAAATTAAGATACAAATCGGCTTCTAACCACGAGACAAAACTAAGGGAGCTCAAATGGAATGTCACTCAAAAAGGAGCATGGCCTGGGTAAAAGATTCCTATACTGACAACCAGCCTGAAGCAGGAGAAGATCGACCAAAGGCAACTGCCAACGTAGCTAGAACGATTAAAGGATAACGGAGTCAGCCCGCCTCATCAACGTCATCAACGTTTACCAACTGGTGATCAGAAAATACACCTGGGAGCGTACTTATTAGCTCTGGTACAATTATTATTATTCAGATAAAATCTGATAATATCCAAATACCGTCTTTCCCAGTGACAAATTCATTGTCAGAAGAGAAGCATGTTTAGCTTCAAATATACTAAAGAAAGGGATCAGCACAAATGAGCATAAGCGTGGACGAGAGTCCATTTGGCCTTTCTAGAACTGTTAAGATATAATGTCTGGCCCTAGAAGGCCCGAGCCATATAATGCACTTGGCTGACACTTGTAATACAACAATAGGGGGAGAAACCGAATGAACATGAATGACTTTTGACTATATAGCTGTAGAACCGACATGGCAATTAAATATGTGGGATTTCGTTGCTTTCACAGCAGTTAACTTCCCATCGGTAAATTCTTTCTTAAGTAATATTATTTTTAGCGTGCAAAAACTATCGTTGATGCGTGACTATAAGTAAATGAATGCAGTCCATTGATGAGTTTCCTATCTATAGGATATTACCTTGTGAGGTATATAGAACGTTTTAAAATCCTAGGTACGCACGAGAATCAGTTCAAAGACACTCTATAACCATTCTCACATTGTATTTTCAAGAGAGATAAGTAGATGTACAACCTCTCTACCGAACATGGAGATTAATCTATCCTAGTGGCAACCAACTTCGCATATATAACGAGCTACCCAGGATATAAGAGATCCCTTCTTCCCGAAGCAAACATTCGACCGAGGTCATCACGAGGATGGTGATTTTTCCAAGAAGGTTGGTGTAACGATCCTTCCTTTTAAGTAGATGAGTTCTTGAGTCTACGGTGTGGGGAACAACCGAGCGGAGAGTGACAGGTACTCATTGAGAAAACGAGGGCATGAGCGTATTTTTTTTTTTGACCCATTTTTCGAGTAGTCCATTAGGGAAGTCTAACCTTCTCGTCAATGACTGCCGATCTGCAGTTGGGATCTGTGCTGGTTCTTTGACCCTGAGATGCATCGGCAATTCACCTTGAGGGTGTTGATAGTTTAAATACACATTAAGAATGTCGGAGAGTGCCGATATAATATACTCCGAGATGGTTAGAGGCAATAAGTCAAAAATTTGATTCGAGTGCCTCAACCAAGTCTGGAAACCGCTTGGTAGAATCCAACCTGAAGGTATGTACCTACTAGGTGTAAATGGATTACAAGAGAAAGATTGGTGTAGATGGATATTGGAGATTACAAACTAGATAGTTGGCAAAATGGTAATAGTAGTGCGAAGGCATTGACTATTAGGTACTCTTTCGGCAGTAGAACTGCTAAAATTTTATCTGCACATTGCTTGCTATTACAAATTATTTAAAGATTATGAATATGGGCAATAGACGTGAAAACGATATTCTTAAATACGATACCTTAAAGGAAATATCATCATGAAGCCGCTAGGTTTCCATCTAAGTGATGCCTGATGCATAAAGTATGCAAGCTACAGAAAGGTGCATATTGAGCTTAAGCAAGCTCTTGGAGCTGAAATATACCGTTTTAATGATGTGATCAAATTGTTTGGTTTTATCAAAAATGAGGGAGAAACCTATGTGTTTTCCATTAAAATGATATGGAAGCGCTATTGATCCTTCCTCGGTATGTACGTGGATGATATCCTCCTTAATTGGAATGATATTCCCATTTGACCACATTAATGTGGTTCCTCTAAGAATTTCTATGAAAGACTAGGAGAAGCATCTTCCATTTTAGGAATCAAGGTCTATGAGATAAACTGAATAGGATTGCTAGGTCTTTCCAATAGAAAATGTACATAGAGAAAGTGCTAAGAAGGTTTAGCATGAAAACTCTAAGAGGGGATTTGGCATTTCATCTCTCAGAAAATGTCAACGTCACGCTCTTTAGATAACACGAGTTACGAACTGTCATCAGAGGAGATTGAACAGCATTTGCAATGTAGATCGGACTTATGCATTTAGCAAGTAGGGATTGCTCAGATTGAGGTTTCATGTATGCCATGTTAATGTACAGGCGCTGATATAGCCGTGTGAGTGTGCCATGACGTCAGATGATCAGTTGGAATTGCTGTGATGATGAGAAGACTAGACATGTCCGTAAGTTGAATTAATCTTAGTATTGAAGAAGAAACACAGACTCATGTCTGCTTAAAGTTATTTGGGATACTATGGAGAAATGTAAAGTTGTTGTTATGGGTTTGTATCGAAAAGATGGACCACAGGATAGTATAGGACTCAAGATTATTTTTTATGTCTTGCGATATAGAATGATGCGAAAGTTGACATCTGGGAGTCTATTTTATGTGTAATGGTGGTGCTGTCAGTTGGTAAGAATTCTAGCAGACCAGTGATAGGATTCCAACCAATTGGAAAGAATACATGTACGTTAGTAAGCTTGCGAAGGAGGCATTCTGGTATAAAGTTTTACCGTAGAGATCAGAGTAACTGCCATCGGATGCCATTCCTCTGTACTATAGACAATAATGGTGGCCATAGCCCTGCTAAAGGAGCCAAGGTCTCACCAAAAATCTAAGCATGATCGAGCGAACGAATACCACTCATACCGCGATTACCCTCGAGAAAAGATTACGTCGAGATTAAGAGAGTCCAACTACGGCAGATAATGCAGCAGCAGACCCACTTACAAAACCATTGGGCCAGCAGAAGATTGAAGCACACCGTTGAGAAGATGAGGACCTAGATTTGTAGCCCAATTGGGCTTTAGATCAAGTGGAGTTTTGTTAGATATGTTTTTTTCTCGAAGGAAATCCTGATTTCCCGGTCAGGTTCGTCCAGATCTGATTAGATCAAGAGATATATTTCAAAAATTTTCTCTTGATCTCATCTAGATCTTGATATGTTTCAGATCTGATTCTTATTATTTTAATAATAAAATAAAACAAGTAAATTAAATAAAATTTAATTTACCTGATTTGGGTAATCCTTTACCCTGTAGATGATCCTGATTGCAGCGGAAGGTTCTGGATTTAGCCATGCAAGGCCTGGTGGCTCTACCGGTATCCACTTGGTTGGATCTGAGGATCCTTCTCTTCTCTATCACCTCTCAAAAATCAGATTGGATCTGATCTGGAGGATCTTCAAAACTCTTTTGAAGATCTGCAGTCGTCCTTTGCAGCAGCGCAGCTCTTGCTTTTGATCCTTTTCCTTGATCTGAATCGCACCAACCAAAGTCCAAAACACCTTTTGGACGTGGAGAGCAAGGGGAGAAGAGACTATGGCTGGAGAAGGAGGGGAGAGGCAGCCTTGGGGTGTGTCTAATAGCATTCACTCTAAGAATTAGGGTTGGGGCAGGGTCTTATTTATAGACCTCTTGTGATCCAACTCCTCTTCCTCCAACCAATCACAACCCTTTGTGAAATCAGATCTAAATCTGATTGTTGGAATAGAGACCCTGGATTCTCCTTAGAGGGGCCTAAGACCAGTCAAACTGATTCTTAGTAGAACTCTGATTGGAATCCAAAAGGGAGGTGGAGTCCTTGTCCACAAGGCGACTCCTAGGCGCCTCCTACTTGGGCTCACGCCACCTTGGCGTGCGCCCTTCTCCTTGCCAGGTTCTGGCAGGGGACAGGCCCCCACCCAGCTCTCCAATAGGTGCATGACATGTGGTCAAAAGTCAAAGGTGAATGGTCAAGTTTGACCAGTCAAAGGTAGACTTTTGACCAAAGTCAAAGACAAGAAATGGCAGGTGACAAAATGGCAGGTAATGTCTTACAAATAAGACAACCTATTCTGACTTGGACAAACTCCAGTCAGACCATATGAAGGCCTCTGATTGAGCACAAACTCCTTTGGCTCAGTCAGGAAACTTATTTTATGATAAGTAAAAGAAGAACGTTAGGTTCAATCGAGTGCTAGCATGATTTCCTTGAACCTAATTGAATCTCATTCAGATCAATTGAACTAGAGTCGTTCAATTGATGATCACCAGATTCAAACCCTTGTTTGTGTGACCAGTTAGGTTCAGTTTATATTGGTAATGGGATATTCATGATCTCTATCATAGACATCATCGAAACTCCTTTCGATGGATCAGAACTCTTCTGATTCGAACAGCTAGAATGATCGATCATCTAAATCATTCTAATTGCTCCCAAAATCCACCAGTGACACCTAGCAGTATATGGTGGCAACCCATCAGAGCTGAATGTGAACCTCTTGGTGCAGCTACCTGTGTGATTTAAGTTCTTCTATCTTGAGCCCGCGATAGATAAGGGTTGGTAACTCGTCAAACCCTAGTCTCTGTCATATGATATAATCATTCATTCGAGTCAATGTGAAAACCTAAATAGAAACTCTTTCTATTATTTCACTCTACCATGGCCATGGATTTCTGGACTTGATTCATCGATGATCATAGGGCTACTCCTCTACCACCGAGGTAGATAGATCCCATCTTGATGCAATCAGTTCCTACAATGAAATGCTATAGCCAACATACACCTCAGGGTTCCATATGGCTAGGAGACCGAGTAATGGTGTAGTCAAACTATAACACCCTCAAGGTGAATTGCGATGCATCTCAGGTCAAAGAACCAGACACACACTACAGGCATCGAGTCAGTCATTGACGAGAAGGTAGACTTCCTAATGACTACTCGAGGTGGTCACGCTCAGTGCCCTCGTTCTCTAATGAGTACCTGTACTCTCGCTCCGTGTCTCCAAACCGTAGACTCAGACTCATCTACTAAAGAGAAGCGATCGTACACCAACCTTCTGGATCAATCACCATCCTCTGATGATCCTATGGTCGGGATTGTTTATGAGTTAAATATGATTATTCATGTCTTAAATTTTCAACTCTTGAAAATATGAATTATCATTACCATTAACTCAAAGGATGTATCACAGCACTAAATACACAGGTGTGATAGAAAATAACCATTTCATTAATTATAGTCAAAATTAATTTTGCCCTAGAAGTGTATTACAAGTGTCAGCCAATTCTGGCTTTTAGGGCACATATATCTAAATCTCACTTTTCTAAAGCCAATTGGCTACAATCTAAGTCCATTCTTCTTACAGGTGGGCCTTCGATCTTCTGCTAGGCCCAATGGCTTTGTAAGTGGGTCGCCACATTATTGCTTGGAGCTGACTCTCTTGACTCAACGTAACTTTCTCGAAGATAATGCGGATGAGATGATATCTGCCGCTCAATGTGCTTGGACTTCTGGTGAGAACCTTCGGCTCCTTAGCAAGGGCTCATGGCGCCATTATTGACGCAGTAAGAGGAATTGGCATCTGATGGCATTACTCTAATTTCTGGCGCAAACTTCTTGTACCAGAATGCTTCCTTTGCAGCTCTGATGCAGTATATATTCTGCTTCCATGGTGGAATCTGCTATCAACAGTTTGCTTGAAACTCTTCCAGCTGACAGTCCCACCATTGCACACAAACAGACTTCAGATGTCGACTTTCGATCATCTATATCAGACATGAAAGTCCGAGTCTGTGTATCCTTGAACTTGGAGTTCTCCGTTACAAAGACCAACATCATATCCTAGTTTTCTTCTCAAGTACTTAAGATACATTTCACAGAATCCAGTGTTTCTTCACCTGGATTTGATGATATCTGCTTGTGACACTCACAGCATGGGCTATTCAGGTCGTGTAAATGCAATGGCATACATGAGGCTCCCTATTGCAGAAGCATAAAGGGATCTTGCTCATGCGTTCTTATTTCCTCAGGTGTGCTGGGCACATCTTCTTGGAGATTGAATACCATGTTCTAAGGGTATTATCCCCTTGAGTTTTCCATACTAAACTCTTTAGTACTTCTCTATGTACATTTTTTGTGAAAGTCCTAGCATCCTATTCGGTCTATCCCTATAGACCTTAATTCCCTAGAATAAGGATGCTTCACCTAGGTCTTTCATGGAGAATTCTTGACAAAAACTCTTGACTGATGTCAACATGGGAATATCATTCCATAAGGAGGATGTCATCCACGTACAATACGAGGAAGACAACAGCGTCCCACTGACCTTTTTGAAACACACTGATTCCTTTCATTTTTGATGAAACCAAACTTTTTGATCACATCATTGAAACGATGTTCCAGCTCCGAGATGCTTGCTTAAGTCCATATATGGACCTTTGCAGCTTGCAAAACTTGTGATCAGTATCACTGGATGTGAAACCTAGCGGCTGTTCCATATCGATATCTTCCTCAAGAATATCCATTTGGAATGCCGTTTTTCACGTCCATTCTGTCATATTTCATAATCGAAATAGGCTGCACAGCAGCAATGTGCGGATGGGATTTTTGCCATAGACTATCGGGGAAAGGTATCTGATAGTCAATGCCTTCACGTTGACTAATAACCTTTTGCCACCAGTCTACTTGAATGTCCTCCACATTCTCATCTGCACCAAATCCTTTCTCTTGTTTGAAGAATGGCATTTACACCCAATAGGACTATAACTTTTGGTGGATCTACAAGTATTAGACTTTGGTTTTGAGTGCATCGAGTCGATCTCTCTTCATTGCCTCAAGCATTTCCTCAAGAGTCGATATCTGATATCACCTTGTTTAGGTGTTTGGAGATCATCTCCCATGAGCACCATTACCTATGAGAACATTTCCTTACATCCTCCTGAAATATACCTAGTATCTTTCAAGGGGAAGGGAAACTCTTTCCGATCTACGAGGTGGAGGAGTAGTGGTTCTTATTGGCTGCAAACCTGATTTTGGTTCCACTTGGTCGCTTACTCTTTCCACTTATGAGACTTTCTATCAAGCTTAATCTTCTTTCCAAATGCCGCTATCTTGAATAAACTATTTTTTTCAAAAGATATAGGGCATGTCGGATCCAATCCCAACATTGGTCTTCTGGAATGTAGAAATAGTATCCCTAATGAACTCTTTTAGGATTCCTATGAATCGAGCTCTAAAGGACCTAAAACTCTAGACTTGTCCGCTTGTTTCTGTCTTTTGACATGAGCTGACAACCCAAATTCTGAGTGACTTAGACTTGGTTTCTTACCACTGCCATATCTCATACGGTGTGGTAGGAAACGGTTTTTAGGGGGAACCTATTCAGTAAATAGAACTTGAAGTTAACAATGAGTGTCCCCAAAGAAAATCTGGGAGGTACTATGAAGCAGCTCATCATGGATCGAACATAATCCAATAGAGTCCGATTTGGTTCCGTTCTGAAACCCCATTGAGTTGAAGGTGTTTTCTGGTGGAGTCCATTGAGAGACTATGCCATTTTCCTTAAGATAGTCTAAGGAGAATTCCCGGCTAAGGTATTCACCTCCTCGATCTGATGAAGAAAACCTTAATGGATTTTCCAATTTATTTTTCTACTTCAGCATGTCTGAATTCTTATGAACTTTTTCAAAGGCTTCGACTTGTGGTCCTCATAAAGATACACATACGCCATACCTAGACCAGATCAATTCGGTAAAGGTAATGAAGTACGACAAACTTGCCCTCTAGCGGCACGTTCGAATGGGCCGCCACACTCAGTTATGTACTAGGGCAAGGAGATTGTGGGGCCCTCTCTACCGCATGTCCAACAAAGGGAGTTTTAGATCATTTTGCTTGAAGACAAGATTCACAAGTGATATGACTCAAAAGTCAATGGACTCAATAGCCCATTTTTTCTCCAATTTGTTTAATCCTATCTCTGTCTATATGACGCTAATCTCAGGTGCCATAGATATCTGTCGTTTGGACTATCCTAGGTCGTTTGGCCATTCACGTTTGCTCGAGTAGTTAAAATAGGTACATCAATATGCACTGATAAAGACCATTAACAAGGAACACATTTGCAATTTTATTTCTTTATAAAGATGTTACAATGGTCCCTTAAAGAAGGTGATCACATAACTTCTTGTGCTAAGGCTGACAACAAGATAAATTCCTGCTACGCTGCAGGCACATAATAAAGTCTTTTAAAGCTAAGTCCTAAACCCGATGGTATCGCAGAGGGATGTTCCCACGGCTCATTGCAGCAACCTCTTGCTCCATTACCGACTGCGTAGGATCATGTCTCCATCCCTCAAGCCTCTGGCTATCCTCTCAGCCTACAATAAGTGATCAGATGAGCACTAGAAACCAGAGTCAAGCACGCCAAGCTGGAATGCAGAAGAAATCGTAAGGTTAGACTCAATACGAGCATACCTCCAGAAGGACTTCCTTCTTGTTCTTTAGGGTGGCAGGTAGTAGCGGGCAGTTCCGCTTTCCAATGGCCGTCGCTGTTGCCAAATGGAATACTTTTTCTTGCCATCGTGCTCTTTTTCTTTGATCCTTCTACCATTTTGCCTTTTTTCAACAGCTTCTTTTTTCTTTCATAAGACTTTCTTTTGAGAAGTCCGTTCCTAGCAAGACTGAGCCTTTGAACCTTTCATAGAAAGCTCAGCGGTAACCAGCATATTCATCAACTCGGCCCAAGGAATTTTGAAGTTTATGCATGTGGTAATTCATGAATGAATTGCCCATATGCATCAGTCAAGGATTGCAGAATAATATCGTTCTGGCAGTCCAAGTCCAACTTCACATCGAGCTCTCAACGCTCCTTCCATGTCCTTGATCATTGGTCAGACAGTGATTCTTGGACTGACTGCGCCTCAGCGCATCTTAGCCTTAAAAAAGTCAGTTTGTGATTGATATTTGCTGCGCGTCACTCTGTTCAACCAAAATTCCTGCCAGGTAGGCCAACGATTGTGGTGGAGCAGTCCGATAGTCTTCATGTTGGCACTGGAGCTCATCAGACATCGAGCCCAACATATAGTATCTACCTTATTGTCTTCGTCAATCCATTTTTTTAGAGACGCTCCCCTGTTCAGTGGATGGATGAGCTGGTAAGGTGGGAGGGTCCTGGTCCAAAACATGTGTTAACTTCTCTGAACCCAAAATATTTTGTTGAGTTCCTGAGCCAATCTTTATAATTGGGTCCAGTCAGTCTATGTGTGTCTAGGATTACATGCCAGTGGGTTGGACGCAGACATTTTCCTGTAGAGAGTCAAAGATTCTAGTTAGATACTGTAATTTTGACTTGACCAATTTGTTTAGGGATTTTATTTTTAAACAAATTAGCTCCCACTATTTTCTCGGATCCCTACACTCCCTCTGTAGAGATGTGAAAATCTCCGCGATTAATGATTTCTAGTGGGTGGTGCGGTCTCACCAACTAACTCATCACCTCACCTAACAGTTATTGGTGATGGGTTAGCCAATGAGTGAACAACTCTTGTTCAAGTGATTCTCTAATCATGGTGCACCCAAACTTGGTCTCTAATTCATGAATCTCACCGTATCCGGAATATTGATCCACTCCTTAGTTAAGTCAGACCCACCATTTGCATAGACTGGGTTCCTAATTGGGTCTCTCACCGTATCCAGAATATTGAGCCCAACTCATCCTCCAGCCCATAGCATCCAATGCCTAATAGACATGGTTGCATCTTCCCGGTGCAACTGAGCCACTGTATCCAGTCGAGAACAATCAACCCCGGGAAGGGCCCGCACGTCTACAATGGTGGAAGACCTCAGACTTAATCTTTTCTTAGGGAGAATTGATTTAGGTCTCATTAAACTAGACTTGGCTTAGTCATAACAATTATGACTAACCTAGTGGCATGGGTCAGCTCGGATTATTGACCACCTCAGATCAGAACTGTGTCAACAGATATGGCCAGGTAAGTGAGACCGGTGGAAGGAATATGCCGTTAACTCGCACAAGAACGCATTCAGGTCGAGTAGCTTCCAATTAAAAACCAGTCGGTCGTCTGTGCCAAACTTACCTTAGACACCAAATTGTTGAGTCAGAACCAATTGGGTTAGCCTACAATCCAGACTTTAACCTCTGAGCCTAATTAGGTCTTGCTTGATCGTGACTTGATCTTGACCCAGACTTAATCCTATTAGGCTGGTCAATTTAAGCATTGTTGATCCCATCTAACCAACTCTTGATTTGGTTTGATCAACCGCTTAGACCTAATTGAGCTACCCAAGCCCGAACCCAGTATTATGAATATATCTTAGATCTGAAATTCTCAATTTTAGACCTAATTAATATTCCATAAACTTAATTCTTAATTAAGTTGGGTTCATAAACAAAATATGCATAATAAATCCTAGGGTTTCAGGATCTAGGGTTTTGCAGAAAGTAAGTTTTGGGTTTCTGATTAAGGACGAACACGCAGCACCCCTACACATCATAAGAACACTCCATCGAATGGGAAGAGATGGGCCTTTAAACCCTTCTTCGTTCTTATGATCGGACGGCCAAGAGGAACGCCTTAATCAGGAACATGTAAATCTACAAAACAGTTATAGATCTACATCATATATCTCATATACAAATTTAGATCTAATCAAGGCATATTTTGCATACATCTCATGTATCAAATCATGTATGTTTTTAGATCTAAATTATCTCATAATAATCTAAAAAATTAGATTTAAATTGATCTAATCAAAATAAATTCTAATCTAGACAATTATGTAGAACTATTCTACAACTAGTCTAGACATGCATCAATCATATCTCATATGATATTTTCAAATTAAATAATTTTTATTTGCTGTTTATCAGATGTTATTATAACACTTATAATATCAGAAAATAGTAAATAAGAAGATCTAAAATATGATTTAATCAGATTAAATTAAAAGACATGCAAAACTATTCTATAGAACTATTCTATTCTAGAACTAGTCATGCATATCTTCATGTTCTTAGATCCAAATCATTTTAATTTTAAATTTTTTTTGATTTCAGATCTGATCACATCTCATGTGACATCTAAAATCACTTTATTTTCTAATTAAAATAAAATTAAAATCAGATCTAAACAATTTAGAACCATGGCTCTGATACCAGTTGAAGGAAATCCTGATTTCCCGGTCCAGGTTCGTCCAGATCTGATTAGATCAAGAGATATATTTCAAAAATTTTCTCTTGATCTCAATCAGATCTTGATATGTTTCAGATCTGATTCTTATTATTTTAATAAATAAAATAAAACAAGATAAATTAAATCAAATTTAATTTACCTGATTTGGGTAATCCTATTACCCTGTAGATGATCCTGATTGCAGCGGAAGGTTCTGGATCTAGCCACGCAAGCGCCTGGCCTCTACCGGTATCCACTTGGGTTGGATCTGGAGATCCTCTTCTTCTCTATCACACCTCCAAAAATCAGATCTGGATCTGATCTGGAGGATCTTCAAAACTCCTTTTGAAGATCAGCAGTCGTCCTTTGCAGCAGTGCAGCCTTCTTCTTTTGATCGCCTTTCCTTTTGATCTGGAACGCACCAACCTAAGTCCAAAACTCTTTTGGACGTGGAGAGGAGAAGGAGGAGAAGTTTAGGCATGGAGGAAGAGGGGAGAGGCAGCCTTGGGGCATGGGAAATCTCTATTCTAATTGCATTTTAATCTGAAGTTAGTTGGGCGCAGTACAAATTAATTTTTATTTAATTAAAAAATAAAAATTAAAGATCCTTTTCTTCTCTATCACCTCTCCAAAAATTAAATCTAGTCTTATTTAAAACACCTAGACAGCAGTTGTCCTTTGCAAGCACAGTGCTTTCTGTCATCCAACACCAACCAAGATCCCAAACCATCTGGAGAGGAGAGGGAGAATATGGGCTTGGCATAGAGGAGGAGGAGAGAACCAGCATCATGTAGAATTCCAATGTTTTTTGAGTTGGGCCAGGGTTTTCTTTATCACAAACCCTTTCTTCCCAACCAATCACAACCCTTTATGAAATCAGATCTAAATCTGATTGGTGGGAATAGAGACCCTTGGATTCCTCCTTAGAGGGCGCCTAAGACCAGTCAAACTGGATTCTTAGTAGAACTCTGATTGGAATCCAAAAGGGAGGTGGAGTCCTTGTCCAACAAGGACTCCTAAGGCGCCTCCAACTTGGGCACATGCCACGCCTAGGGTGGCGTGCGCCCTTCTCCTTGCCAGGTTCTGGCAGGGGGACAGGCCCCCACCAGCTCTCCAATAGGTGCATGACACGTGGACAAAAGTCAAAGTATGTCTAATGGTCAACATTTGACCAGTCAAAGGTCAACTTTTGACCAAAGTCAAAGGACGAGAAATGGCAGGTGACCAAAAATGGCAGGTATTGTCTTACAAAATAAGACAACCCTTCTCTAACTTGGACAACCTCCAGTCAGACCATATGAAGGCCTCTGATTGAGCACAAACTCCTTTGGCTCAGTCAGGACAACTTATTTATGATAGTAAAAGAAGAACGTTAGGTTCAATCGAGTGCTAGCACGATTTCCTTGAACCTAATTGAATCTCATTCAGATCAATTGAACTAGATCAGTTCAATTGATGATCACCAGATTCAAACCCTTGTTTGTGTGACCCAGTTAGGTTCAGTTCTGTATGGTAATGGGATATGTCATGATCTCTATCATAGACATCATCGAAACTCCTTTCGATGGATCAGAACTCTTCTGATTCGAACAGCTAGAATGATCGATCATCTAAATCATTCTAATTGCTCCCAAAATCCACCAGTGACACCTAGCAGTATATGGTGGCAACCCATCAGAGCTGAATGCGAACCTCTTGGTGCAGCTACCTGTGTGATTAAGTTCTTCTATCTTGAGCCCCGATCAGATTAGGGTTAAGGTAAACTCGTCAAACCCTAGTCTCTGTCATATGATATAATCATTCGATTCGAGTCCAATGTGAAAATCTAAATAGAAACTCTTTCTATTATTTCACTCTACCATGGCCATGGGCTTTCTGGACTTGATTCTCATGATCATCATAGGGCTACTCCTCTACCACCGAGGTAGATAGATCCCATCTTGATGCAATCCAGTTCCTACAATGAACATGCTATAGCCAACATACACCTCAGGGTTCCATATGGCTAGGAGACCGAGTAATGGTGTAGTCAAACTATAACACCCTCAAGGTGAACTGCCGATGCATCTCAGGTCAAAGAACCAGACACACTACTGCAGCATCGAGTCAGTCATTGACGAGAAGGTAGACTTCCTAATGACTACTCGAGGTGGTCACGCTCAGTGCCCTCGTTCTCTAACGAGTACCTGTACTTTCGCTCCGGTGTCTCCACACCGTAGACTCAAGACTCATCTACTAAAGAGAAGCGATCGTACACCAACCTTCCGGATCAATCACCATCCTCGTGATGATCCTATGGTCGGGAGCTGTTTATGAGTTAATAATGATTATTCATGTCTTAAATTTTCAACTCTTGAAAATATGAATTATCATTACCATTAACTCAAAGGATGTATCACAGACACTAAATACACAGGTGTGATAGAAAATAACCCATTTCATTAATTATAGTCAAAATTACAATTTTGCCCCTAGAAGTGTATTACAAGTGTCAGCCAATTCTGGCTTCTAGGGCACATATATCTAACATTTTCTAGAAGCCAAATTGGCTGACACTTGTAATACACTTCTAAGAAAAAAGTTATAATTTTAACTATAAATAATAAAATAGGTTATTTTCTATCACAGTGTGTATTTGAAAGTGTCTGTAGTACATTCCTTGAGTTAATGGTAATGATAGTTCATATTTTCAAGAATTAAAAATTTAAGAAATGAATTTTCATTATTAACTAATAAAATGCTCCCGACCATAGGATCATCATAAGGATGGTGATTGATTCGAAAGATTGGTGTATGATCGCTTCTTTAGGACAGATGAGTCTTGAATCTATGGTGTAGAGACACCGGAGCGAGAGTATAGGTACTCGTTAGAGGACAAGGGCACTGAGCGTGACCACCTCGAGTAGTCATAAGGAAGTCTACCTTCTCATCGATTACTGGCTCGAAGTTGCAGTGCTGTGTCTGGTTCTTTGACCTAAGGTGCATCGACGTTCATCTTGAGGGTGTTATAGTTTGACTACACCATAACTCGGCCTTCTAGCCATTCGAAATCCTATGGTGTATATTGGCTATAGCATGTTCATTGTAGGAATTGGATTGCACCAATAGGGGATCTATCTACCTTGATAGATGAGGAGCAATCCTATGATGACCATGAGAATCAAGTCCATAAGCCCATGGCCATGGTAGAGTGAAATAATAGAAAGAGTTTCTATTAGGGTTTTCACATTGGACTTGAATCGAATGATTAATTTATATGATGAAAATTAGGGTTTGTTAAGATCACCTTAACCCTAATCCGATCGGGGCTCAAGATAGAGGAACTTAATCACACAAGTAACTGCATCGAGAGGTTCGCTTTCAGATCTGATGGGTTGCCACCATATGCTGCTAGGTGTCACTGTTGAATTTTTGGAGCAATTAGAATGATTTGGATGATCAATCATACTAGTTATCTGAATTAGAAAAGTTCGGATCCATCGGAAGGTGTTTCGATGATGTCAATAATAAAGATCACAACATATTCCATTACCATATAGAACTAAACCTAATTGGGTCATACAAATAAGGATTTGGATCTAGATATCATCAATTGGACTAACCCAGTTGAATTGATTTGAATAAGATTCAATTAGGTTGAAGGAATTTGTGCTAACACATGATTGAGCCTAAAGTTCTCCTTTAATAATCTTTAAAGCTTGTCTCGACTAAGCCAAATGTATTTGGACTCACTCAAAAATCTTTACCTGGTCTGACTGGACCTTATCCAGGCCAAAAAAGGATTGTCTTAATTTATGAGATAAATTTGAGACAACACCTGCCTTTTTCCATCACCTGCTAAATCTTATTTTCGAACATTGGTCAAATGTTGATCCTAGATACTTAGACATCTTCTCATGTGTCATGCACCCATAGGAGAGTACTTGGGGCCTTGTCCCCCTACTAAAATGCTGACAGGTAGGGGGTGCATGCCTAGGGAGGCATGCGCCCCATGAGGATAAAAGATGGAGTCCCATATAAATGGGACTCCAGGTTGCTTCAAGGGATTAAACTCTATGGCGCCAAGTCTTGTTTGACCCAATCTTGATGCCACCTAAGGAGGGTTTTGAGGGTCTCTCATCTGATTGGATCAGATGATGTCATCTCACTAATCAGATTTAGATCTGATTGCACAAAGAGCCATGATTGGTCGGGATGATGTGGCACTATATGGCACAGCAGGGTCTCTATAAATCTTATCTGCATCTAGAATTTAATGCTTCTACTTTAGCCCATGTGACAAAGCCTCTCTTCCTCCTTCTCCATGCCACCCTCTGGTCCTCTCTCTCCTCTCCATGCCCAAGAGATTTTGGGTACAAGTAAGGTGCGATCCAAGCAAGTGAAAGGTGCTAGGAAAGGAAGAAGGCAGCACTGCTACAAGAGACAATGACTATTCTTCAAAAAAAGTTTTGAAGACCTTCAAGATCAGATCTTGATCTAATTTTTGGAGAATTGATTGAGAAGAAGAAGATCTCTAGATCCTGCCCAAATGGATACCAGTAGAGGCCAGGTGCTTGCGTGGCTACATCTAGAACCTTAGGCAAACATCGGGATCATCACAAGATAATTGGATTATCCAAAATAAAGGTATAATTAAATTAAATTAAATTTTTATTTTTATTTTATTTTTATTAGATCAATAAGATCAGATCTCATGAGTCTTAGATCTGATTAGGATCTTATAAGAAAAAAATTTGAAATATTCCTCCTGATTCAATTAGATCTGAACGAACCTGATCCAGAAAATAGTTTTTTTTTCCTTCAACTTTCTCTAAACTTTTTAAATCATTTACGATATCAGTGAATCTTGTGTACATGCTAGTGATAGATTTAGTGGGGTCCATTTTAAACAACTCATATTGGTGAACTAGCATGTTAATTTTAATTTTTTTACTTGATTTATCCTTTCATGCGTGACCTCAAGCCTATCCCAAATTTTTTTTGCTGAATTGCATGTGGAGATTCGGTTAAAGTTGTTAGCATCAACGATACAATAGAGTACATTCATTATCCTGGCATTTAATTGAATAAGTTTCTTATCCATTTCATCCCAATCCTTCTTCAGCTTAGGAGTGGATGTGCCATTGACAATGATTGTGGGAGTGTGTGGACCATTGACAATGACACTCCATATGTCATAGTCAAGGACTTGAATGAAAATACGCATGCGAGCTTTCTAATAGGTATAGTTAGATCCATTGAAAAGAGGTGGCCTATTTATGGATTGCCCTTCAGCAAGTGAACCTCTTAGTTGGGTTGACACGATCTTTATCTCTAGTTAATAAAATCAATAATTAGCAGAGAACCAAGGCTCTGATACCAAAAGTTGCCTAGATGAACAACCCAAGAGGGGGGGGGGGAGGGGTGAATTGGGTTTACAAAAATTTAAACAGATATATGTGATGATTAAAGATTAAATCCTAAGTGAATTAAATGTGAGAGCAAAAAGAAGACACAAGCTAGAGCATACACACAAGCAAGAGAATTTTATAGTGGTTCGGTGCACTCCCAATACCTACGTTCACTCCTCATGCAAACTCTTGGAAATTTCACTATAATTCCTCAAGATTACAGTCAGATAATTTTTCTGAGCTCACTATCCAATAGCCTAGTTAGTTTTTCCCTAGGTTCACCAACCACAATCCTTACAAAAATTAGATAAATTAATCTAAATAAATAAATGGGGAGAAAAATCTCAAAACCCAAGTTTTAGCCTCTGCTAAAACCAAATACATGGAAAGAGGAAAGAAAAAGTTTCAACTCAAAAGGACCCTTTGAATGAGTAGTAGAGTTGTCATTGTAGTTCATTGAAAGCCTCTTTGAATCTATGGAGTTAATGCACTTGAGGATTCTTTAATGCTTGAGAGAATAGATTGATTGAAGATGAGGATTTTTGTTCAAGAATAGAGCATGTTTCTCTTTTCTCTCATTTCTTTTCTATCTAATCATGGATAAGCCTTCTTTCTTTTATATCTATAGCATTCCTCTCTTCTAGTGATGATTGGAGCTCAAAAAAAATAAAATTTGAATGTTGGAGAGTAGCAACTAACCGTTGGAATCGAAAAAATCTGATCTAAAATGCTCCATCAAAAAGTTGTCACTGAGTCTCGAGACCTCTCAATTTGTCTCGAGATATTTCACCAAGTTATGGATCTCTTGGTTTGAATAGGAGAGCTCTCACCTGCAGTCTCACAAAAAATCATCTTTCTGAAAAAATGGCTTGCCTGAGATCGAGACCTCTTAGTTCTGAATGAAATATCTTATGGAGACCGCAAGACCTCTTGGAAATCTTGTTAGACCTCTCGCTCTCAAGGCACAGAAATTGGATTTCTGTCACCTGAGATCGAGAGCTCTCATGATTCTCTCGAGACCTCTCGAAATCAAGCTAGAACAATGCTTGGGCATGCCAGTCCACTCGAGAGCTCTCAAAAAAAATTCGAGATGTCTCGAATACTGCTCCAAGATGATTTTGAGAGAATTTTCACTCTGAACAAGGGAATTTAAATTTTGATTAATTTTCACTTAATGTCTTCTTTGTTTTGGTCAAAGAGCACTCTTTCTTCTGATATTGAAAAATTTAAAATAAAATATATTAGTAATCATTTATTTTAATATTTGGTCATCATCAAAATCACTTAGAGGGTTCAACATAATTTGATAAGATCTGAGAGTTCTTAGATCTGATTAGATAGATCTAAAATAGAAATTAAAAATCTAGTATCGAATACCACTAAATTTAGGTGAACTATTCATCCACAGCGATGATCTATAAGTCGATGGAGGTTCTGACTTGAGCCGCACACGTGTCCGGCCTCTACCGACATCCACTCGAGTTAGATCTGAAGGTCTTTTCCTTCTAGATCTAATCTCAAAAAATAAGATCTAGAACATTAAGAGAATGCCTTTGATCCAATCTCCAGCAATAGGTTGATCATCACACAATCTAGAACTCCTGACGCGGTCTTTGCAGCAACAACACTTTGACTCTCGATTTGCTGATCTACTCGACTCTTGGGCATAGAGAAGAGGGAGAAGAGGGAGAAGAGGAGGGAGAAGGTGTGGAGGAGAGTGGGAGAGGTAGAGTCTGGGCATGGTGAATCAGATTGCTAAACCCTTTGATAATGAGGTCTATTTATAGACTAAACCAAACCCTAAAGTCCTAGAGATTTAAGCAATCAATTTGCTTAAAGTAGAAGGACTCTCCTCATAACCCCACACCATCATCTGATTTCCTTTTGAACTTTGTTGCACAAAACTTATGGAAAAATCCACCATAAAGAATGGATAAAAGAGGATTGGCGCAGGAGAATTACCTTCCAAGGAGTTTGAATTGTTTCAAACACCTTTCATCCATTCAAATTGCTTTGAATGGATAACCTCCCATGTATATCCACTAGGGGTGCATGCCAGAAGGGGCATGCACCCTCTTTCTTCATGCAAAATTCATCTAGGGTGCATGTTAGATGTGTGCCTTAGAAGCTAGATTGGCTAACACTTGTAATACACTTCTGAGAATAATTTTATAATTTTAACTATAAATTAATAAAAGATTTATTTTCTATCATAGTCTGTATGTAAAGTGTCTATGATACATCTTTTGAGTTAATGATAATGACAATTCATATTTTCAAGAGTTGAAAATTTAAGACATGAATTTTCATAATTAACTCATAAACTACTCCTAATCGTAGGATCATTACGAGAATGGTGATTGATCTGGAAGGTTGGTATATGATCACTTTCTTAGGATAGATTATATCTTAAGTCTATGGTGTAGAGACACCGGAGAGAAAATACAGGTACTCGTTAGAGAATGAGGGCACCGAGCATGACCACCTCAAGCAGTCATAAGGAAGTCTACCTTCTCGTCGATGACTGGCTCAATGCTGTAGTGGTGTGTCTGGTTCTTTGACTTGAGTTGCATCGACAATTTATCTTGAGGGTGTTATAGTTTGACTATATCATAACTCGATCTCCTAGCCATTCAAAATTTTGAATTGTATGTTGGCTATAGCATGTTCATTGTAGGAATTTGATTGCACCAATAGGAGATCCATCTATCTCAGTAGATGAGAAGTAACCCTATGATAATCATGAGATTGAGTTCTTAAGCCCATGGCCATGACAATGTGAAGATGATAAAAAGAGTTTCTATTAGAGTTTCATATTGGATTCGAATCGAATGATTAATTCATATGATGGATGTTGGGTTTAACGAGTTCACCTTAATCCTAATCCTATCAGGGCTTAAGATAGAAGAGACCAATCACACAGGTAGCTAACCGAGAGATTCACTTTTTATTCTGATGGATTGTCACCATATACTGCTAGGTGTCATTGGTAGATTTTAGGAGCAATTAGAATAATTTTGATGATCGATCATTCTAATTATATGAATCAGAAAAGTTCTGATCTATCAAAATGTGTTTCGATTATGTCGATGATAGAGATCGCAACATGTCTCATTATCATATAAAACTAAATCTAATTGGATTATACAAATAAGGATTTAGATCTGGATGTCATCAATTGAGCTAATCCAGTTTGATTGATTTGGATTAGATCCAATCAGGTTCAGGATAATCGTCTTAGCACACGATCGAACCTTGCCTTCTTCTTCTATAATCTTTCTGATTCATCACAACTGAGTCAAATTTGATTTAACTCATTTCTATATCTTGAATGGGTTTATTTTCATCTAACTAAAACCAGTTTAGATTAGATTAATTGTAGAAATTAAATCCATTCCTAGTGCAATTGGACTAGGGTCAAAATTGACCTAATTGAGAGAATTGAGGGTCACCTGATCAAATGCTTCTAAATTTTTTTTTGAAATTCATTTTGCTTTGATTTTTGGATATGTGATAGGCTCGAGTCATACTATAGGTGTGCCAAATTTCATTATTTATGGGGGTTGTTTGACTAGGTTTTGCTAGAGTTTGATTTGGATCAAACTCTTAAGGGAAGAGTGCTAGGTGCAATGGACTCTTCCTTATCTACTCATGTTGCCCACTTTTTGATTCATTTTTGGTGACAAAACTATATCGGATCAGGTGTTTTGATGTGAAGATTAATCCTTGAAGTTTCTTTGATCAGATAAAAAGTGCTTTGGTGAAAGTGGGACTCCATGCGGCATTGGGTTTTTAAACCTTTTCTCATGCCATTATGGGGGTATCGCATGAAAATATTTTCCACACCCAAGTTGCTGTCGCCCATATCATATCACACATCCCCTCTAATCCTTTCTCTCCTCCTCTGCTACATGCCAAAGGTTGGGCACAAATCAATGAAGAAGGTCCAAGGATTTTGGCATAAGATTCAGCATCTATACAACGGTGTTCGTGAGATGGATAGGCTACATTCAGAAATTATTTTGATGGACTTAAACATCAGATTTAGATCTAATCTTTTGAAAAATATTCTTGAGGAGAAGATGTTCAGATCCTACCCAAGTAGATACTGGTAGAGATCAAGTGAGTGCGTAGCTCCTTCCAGAACCTCAGGAATGATTAGGATCATCACAAGATAATTAGATTATCCAATTAGGTAATTAAAATTAAATTTGATTTAATTTTTTTTTAATTTTTAATATTAAATTATCTTGATCAAATTTGAGAATTCTTAGATCTGATCAGATCATAAAATTTTTTATAGAAAAATCTAACTTAGATCTAATTAGATCTGGACGATCCTATGGCGGAAAATCAGATTTTTCTTCAACTAGTATCAGAGCTATGTTAGCAGTTCTTCAGATCTATTTTAGATTTAATTTAATTTTTATTTATAATATGATATTAAAAAATTTTAAATATCACATCAGATGTGATTAGACCTAAAATCAAAAAAATAAAAATTTTATGATTTAGATCCATAATGTATGAGATGCATGACTAGACTAGGAATAGAATAGTTCTATGTGTAGTCTAGTATAATCATGTTGTTAATTTGATTAAATATAATTTTAGATTTATTTTATTTTTATTTTTTTAATATTATAATTATTTTAATCAGATATAAAAAATAAAATTTTTAATTTTTAATTTATTCATATGAGATATGAAAGATGCATGCTTCGTCTAGTTATAGAATAGTTCTATAAAATGTCTAGAATAATTTGGTTTTGATGTGATCAAATTTAAAATTTTATTTTTTAGATTTAATATATAATATATCAGATCTAAAAGCATGCATGGCTGACTGAGTTACAATACATGACATGTATCCAAGGCATGTATAGGTTAGATCATTGATTGTATATGTGATATATGATTTTGATCTAACTTGTTTTGTTTTAAAAAATATATTTTTTGATTAAGGCTTTCTCCTTGGCCGTCCAGTCATAAGAACAAAGTATGATTTAAAGGCCTTCTTATTCCATTCGATGGGGTGTTCTTATGATGTATAGGGGTGCTACGCATTCGTCGTTAATCAAAAATTAGAACTTATTTTTTTGTAAAATCCTAGATCCTAAAATCCTAAAATTTTGATACATGTTTTGCTCATGAATCCAAACTTAATTAAGAATTAAGATTATAAAATTAATTAGATCTAAAAATTATGAATTTTTAGATCTAAAACATCTTCATAAAATTGGGTTCGAACTTGGGTAGCTCAATTAGATCTAGCGGTTGATCAAACTGAATCAAGAGTTGGTTAGGTGGGATTAAAGAAAGCTTAGATTTGACCAACCTAATAGGATTAAGTTTGGATCAAAATCGAATCACATTGAGATGTGAATCGATCAAGTTAAGACTTAATTTGGCACCATGGTTCGAGCCTGGATTGTAGGCTAACCCAATTGGTTATGATTTGATAATTTGGTGTCTAAGGTAAGTTTGGCAGATATGATTGATTAGATTTTGATTAGAAACTACTCAACTTGAATGCATTCTTATTGAGTTAATAACCTATCCCTTCCATCGGTCTCACTTACCTAGCCATTTATGCCAATCCTATTCTGATTATAGGTGGCTAGCAATTCAAGCCAACCCATGCCACTAGGTTAGTCATAATTGTTATGACTAAGTCAAGTCAAGTTTAAAGAACCTAAATTAAATCTTCCTAAGAAAATATTAAGTCTAAGATCTTTCACCATTGTAGATATGCGGGCCCTTTCCGGGGTTGATTGTTCTTGGCTGGATACAATGGTTCAATTGCATCAGAAAGATGCAACCATGTCTATTAGACATTGGATGCTACAGATTGGAGGATGGGTCGGGATCAATATTTTGGATATGGTGAGGGATCCAATCAGAAATTCAATTCATAAAATGGTGGATTAACTTAAATAAGAAGTAGAGTAATATTCTGGGCATGATGAGCTTCATGAATTAGAGACCAAGTTTGGATGCACCATGATTAGAGAATTAGTGGACAAGAGTTGTCTACTCATCGATTGACTCATCATCAATAACTATTAGGTGAGGTAGTGAGCCAGTCGGTGGGACCGCACCATCCACTAGAAATCTATAATCGTGAAGATTTTTGCATCTCTACTAAGGTAGTATAGAGATTCGAATAAATAGTGGAAGCCTAATTTATTTAAAAAATAAAAATTTTAAATAAATTGGTTAAGTCTAATTATAAAATCTAACTAAAAATTTTGACTTTCTATAGAAAAATGTTTGCATCCAATCCACTAGCCCATATTCTGGACACCCATAGATTGACCAAACCCAACTACAAAAATTGACTTTGAAACTTCAAAATTATTTAAGGTTCTGAGAAGTTGACTTATGTGTTGGAATAGGCTCCTCCCATTTTACCAACCCATCCATCCGCTAATCAAAGAGCATCTCTAGAAAAATAGATGGATGAAGATAACAAAGTCAGGTATTATATGTTGGGCTCGATGTCTGATGAGCTTTAGTGCCAACATGAAGATATTAAGACTAGCCATCAAATATTGGCTCACTTGCAAGAGTTGTTTGGTGAATAGAGTCGCGCAGCCAGATATCAAATCACTAGGAGACTTTTTAAAGCTCAAATGCATGATGGGTAGTTGATCCAAGATCATTGTCTAATGATGATCAAGAATTTAGAAGAGCTTGAGAAGCTCGGTGTCTAAGGAGTTCTCTATGAAAGATTTAGGAGAGGCATCCTTTATTCTAGGAATTAAGGTCTATAGAGATGGATCGAATAGGATGCTGGGTCTCTCAAAGAAAAAATATATAAAGGAGGTGCTGAAGAGGTTCCGCATGGAAATCTCCAAGAGGGGTTTAGTACCCTTTAGACATGGCATTCATCTCTCCAAAAAGATGTGCCCTAGCACACTTAAGGAGATTGAATGCATGAGCAAGATCCCTTATGCTTCGACAATAGGGAGCCTCATGTATGTCATGCTATGTACACAACCTAATATTACCCATGCTATGTGTCATGTGCAAGTATCAGTCGAATCTAGGTGAAGAGCACTGGACTTCTATGAAATATATTCTTAAGTACTTGAGAAGGACTAAGGATATATTTCTAGTTTTTGATTAATGGAGAACTCCAGGTCTAGAGGTATATAGACTCGAATTTTATGTCTGACATAGATGATCGAAAGTCAACATCTAAAAGTTTGTTTATTTGTAATGGTGGGGCTATCAGTTGAAAGAGTTCCAAGCAGATGGTGATAGCAAACTCTACCATGGAAGCAGAGTATATCACTACGTCGGAGGCTGCAAAGAAGGCATTCTAGTATAAGAAGTTTGCCACAGAGCTTGAAGTGATGCTATCAGATGTTGTCTCTCTGTACTATGAAAATAATAGTACCATAGCCCTAGCTAAGGAGTGGAGGTCTCACCAAAAATCTAAGCATATTGAGTAGCGATACCACCTCATCTGCAGTTACCTCGAAAAAGAATACGTTGAGGTCAAAAGAGTCGATATTGCTAATAATGCAACTGACCCACTAATAAAATCATTGAGCCAACAAAAGATCGAAGCCCACCTTGAGAAGATAAGACTTAGATTTGTAGCCAATTGGCTTTAGGTTAAGTGGGACTTTGTTAGATGTGTGCCCTAGAAGCTAGATTGGCTCACACTTGTAATATACTTCTAAGGGCAATTTTATAATTTTGACTATAAATTAATAAAATATTTATTTTCTATCATAATATGTATTTAAAGTGTTTGTGATACATTCTTTGAGTTAATAATAATGATAATTCATATTTTTAAGAGTTGAAAATTGAAGACATAAATTTTCATAATTAACTCATAAACTGCTTCTGATCGTAGGATCATCACGAGGATGGTGATCGATCTGAAAGGTTGGTATATGATCACATTCTTAGGATAGATGAGTCTTAAGTCTATGGTGTAGAGACACCGAAATGAGAGTATAAGTACTTGTTAGAGAATGAGGGCACTGAGCGTGATCACCTCGAGCAGTCATAAGAACGTCTACCTTCTCGTTGATGACTGGCTCTATGCTGCAGTGGTGTGTCTGGTTTTTTGACCAAAGGTACATCGATAGTTCACCTTGAGGATGTTATAGTTTGACTATGCTATAACTCAGTCTCCTAGCCATTTGGAACCCTGAGATGTAGGTTGGCTATAGCATGTTCATTGTAGAAATTGGATTGCACCAATAGGGGATCTATCTACCTTGGTAGATAAGAAGTAGCCCTATGATAATCATGAGATTGAGTCCTTAAGCCCATGGTCATGGTAGTGTGAAGATGATAGAAAGAGTTTCTATTAGGATTTTACATTGGACTCGAATCAAATGATTAATTCATATGATGGATATTGCGTTTGATGAGTTCACCTTAATCCTAATCCTGTCGGAACTCAAGATAGAAGAACCCAATCACATTGGTAGCTACACCGAGAGGTTCACTTTCAGTTTTGATGGATTGCCACCATATACTGCTAGGTGTCACTGGTGGATTTTGGGAGTAATTAGAATGACTTTGATGATCGATTATTCTAATTGTATGAATCAAAAAAGTTATGGTCTATCGAAAGATGTTTCGATGATGTCGATGATGGAGATCGCAATATGTCTCATTACCATATGGAACTAAACCTAACTAGGTTACACAAATAAGGGTTTGGATCTGGATGTTATTAATTAAGCTAACCCAATTTGATTGATTTAGATTAGATCCAATCAGATTCAAGATAATCATGGTAGCACACGATTGAGCCTGACCTTCTCGTTCTGTAATCTTTCTGATTCATCACAACCAAGTTAAATTTAATTTGACTCATTTCTGTATCTTGAATGTATATATTTTCATCTGACTGAAACCAATTCAGGTTAGATTAATTATAGAAATTAAATCCATTCCTAGTGCAATTGGACTAGGGTTAAAATTTCACCTAATTGAGAGAATTAAGGGTCACCAAATTAGATGCTTCTAGAAAATTCTCTAAAAATTATTTTGCTCTAATTTTTGGATATGTGATAAGGCTTGAGCCATACTATGGGTGTGTCAAATTTTTTAATTTATGGTAGTGGTTTGACTGAGTTTTGATAGAGTTTGATTTGGATCAAACTCTTAAGGGAAGAGTCCTAGGTGCATTGAACTCTTCCTTATCTACTCATGTTGCCAACTTTTTGATTCATTTTTGGTGATAAAACTAGATAGGATCTAGTGTTTTGATGTGGAGATTAATCCTTGAAGTTTTGTTGATCAAATAATAAGTGATTTGGTCAAAGTAGGACTCCATGTGGCATTGGGTTTTTAAACCTTTTCTCATGCCATTGTGGGGGTATCGCATGAAAATATTTTCCATGCCCAAGTTGTTGTCACCCATATCATATCCCATGCCCCCTCTGATCCTTTCTCTCTCCCTCTTCTACATGCCAAAATTTGGGCACAAATTAAGGAAGAAGGTCCAAGAATTTTGGCACAAGATTCAGCATCTACGCGATGGTATTTGAGAGATAGACGGGCTGCCTTCAGAAATTATTTTGAAGGACTTACATATCTGATTCAGATCTAATCTTTTGAAAAAAGATTTATGAGAAGAAGACATCTAGATCCTATCTGAGTGGATATCGATAGAGGTCAGGCACATGCGTGGCTCCTTCTAGAACCTCAAAAATGATCAGGGTCATCATAGGATAATTAGATTATCCAATCAGGTACTTAAAATTAAATCTAATTTAATTTTATTTTTAATTTTTAATATTAGATTATCTTGATCAAATTTGAGAACTCTTAGATTTGATTAGATCATAAAAATTTTTATAAAAAAATCTAGCTCAGATTTGATTAGATCTAGACGATCTTGTGGTGGAAAATCAGATTTTTCTTTCATACATGCCCCAAGAGAAATCCCAAGAGGGTACACCTCCTCTTTTCTTTCTTATAAAAACTAGGTCAAATGACCCTTTATCCTGAAGCCCATCGTGTGCGACCAGGACAAGCCCTGATCTAATTAGGACAAGCCCTGATCTAATTAGGACAAGTATTGATCTGACCAGAATAAGATCCAATCAGACCAGGATCAATCCATATAGGGTTCCTGGATGAGTCAAATCAAATATGACTGAGCCCAGACCAACCAAAAAGTCCATAGAAGGAGAAAGTTATGTCCAATCATGTGCTGGCATGATTTTTTTGAACCTAATTGGATCTAATACAAATTAATCAAGCCATGTTAGCCCAATTAATGATATTCAAACCTAAATCCTTGTTTGTGTGATGTAGTTAGGTTCAATTCTGTATGGTAATGAGACATGTCATGATCTCCATCATCGAAACATCTTTCGATGGATCGAAACTTCTTTTAATTTGTTCAATTAGAATCATCGATCACCAAGATAACTCTAATTGATCCCAAAATCTATCAGTGATATCTTATAGTATATGGTGGCAATCCATCAGAACTGAATACGAATCTCTCAATATAGCCAACTGTGTGTTTGGGTTCTTCTATCATGAGCCCTGATAGGATCTAGGTCTAGATGAACTCGTCAGACCCAACACCTATCATATGATTAAATCATCCGATTCGAGTATGATGTGAAACCCTAATAGAAACTTCTTTCTATTATTTCTATTAAATCATCAGACCCAACACCTTTTTGAAGACACACGGTTCCTCTTCATTTTTGATGAAACCAAATGTTTTGATCACATCACTAAAATGAGTGTTCCAGCTCCAAGATGCTTGCTTAAGTCCATATATGGATCTTTGCAGCTTGCAAACCTTGTGATCAGTATCACTGGATGTGAAACCTAGCGACTGTTCCATATATATATCTTCCTCAAGATATCCATTTAAGAATATCGTTTTCACATCCATTTACCATATTTCATAATTAAAATAGGCGGTAACAGCAAGCAATGTGCAGATGGATTTTAGCATAGCTACTGGCAAAAAAGTATCCTGATAGTCAATGCCTTGATGCTAACTATAACCTTTTGCCACTAATCTAGCTTTGAATGTCTCCACATTCCCATCTGAACCAATCTTTCTCTTGTAGATCCATTTACACCCAGTAGGTACTATACCTTCTGGTGGATCTACTAAGGTCCAAACTTAGTTTGAGTGCATCGAGTCAATTTCTGACTTCATTGCCTCTAACCATTTCTCAGAGTCGATATCCAATATCACCTCATTATAGATTTTGGGATCATCACCATGAACCCCATTACCTATGAGGAATATTTTCTCTGCTTCCTCTGAAATGGTACCTAAGTACCTCTCAGTAGGATGGGAAATCCTTTTTGATCTATGAGATGGAGGACGTAGTGATTGTATTGGCTCTACCTGATTTGGTTCCATTTGGTCCTTAGCTCATTGTTCTTGTGAGACTTTCTCATCGAGCTTGATCTGCTTTCTAATGTCGTGATCTTGAATAAACTATTTTTCAAGAAAGATGGCATGTCGACTTACAATCACATTGTGATCTTTTGGAATATAGAAATAATATCCTAATGATTCTTTAAGATATCCTATAAATCGAGCTCTAAAGGATCTGAAGTCTAACTAGTCCGCTTGTTGTCTTTTGATATGAGCCGGACAACCCCAAATTCTAAGATGACTTAGACTTGGTTTCTTACCATTCTATATCTCATACGGTGTGGTAGGAACTATTTTAGAAGGAACTCTATTTAGTAAATATATTGCAGTTAACAAAGAGTGTCCCTAAAGATAATCAGGAAGGTCTGTGAAGCTCATCATGGATCGGACTATATCTAATAAGGTCTGGTTCCTCCGTTCTGAAACTTTGTTGAGTTGAGGTATTCTAGGTGGAGTCTATTGAGAAACTATGCCATTTTCCTTGAGATAGTCTAGGAATTTCTAACTAAGATATTCACCTCCTCGATCTAATCGAAGAACCTTAATGGATTTTTCAGTTTATTTTTCTACTTCATGTCTAAATTTCTTGAACTTTTCAAAACCTTCAGACTTGTGTCTCATAAGATACGTATACCCATACCTAGATAGATCATCTGTAAAGGTAATGAAGTAGACAAAATTGCCTCTAACCAGCACATCAAGTGGATCGCATACATCAGTATGTACTAGGGTAAGAAGATCCGTGGCCCTTTTCCCATGTCCTACAAAAGGGAGTTTAGTCATTTTGCCATGAAGATAAGATTCACAAATTAGATATGACTCGAAAGTCAATGGACTCAATAGTCTAATTTTCTCTAATTTGTTAATCCTATCTTTTACTATATGACCTAGTCTTAGGTGCTGTAGATACCTATCATTTGGATTATCCCTAGGTCATTTCATAGCATTCACATTTTGCTCCATATTAAAAATAGATACATCAATATGTAACTGATAAAGACTGTTAATAAGGAAACCACTTGCAATTTTATTTCTTTTATAAAGAATGTTACAATGGTCCTTAAGAAAACTAATTACATAGCTTTCTAGTGCTAGGCATGAAACATAAATCAAATTCCTGCTTGCTGCAGGCACATAATAACAATCTTTTAAAACTAAGTCTAAACTAGATGGTAGTCGAAGAGGATATGTTCCCACCATCACGACAGCAACTCTTGCTCTATTTTTGATGCATAGGATCATCTCACCATCTCTCAGCCTCCTGCTATCCTCAAAATCCTACATGGAAGTTCACAAATGAGCACTAGAACCAGAGTCAAGCATCCAACTGGATGCAAAAGAAATCATAAGGTTAGACTCAATAATGAGCATACCTCTAGAAGGATCTGCCTCCTTATTCTTCAGGGTGGCCAGGTAAGTAGGGCAATTCTGCTTCCAGTGGCCATCATTGTTGCAATGGAAATACTTTTCTTTATCAGCGGCCTTCTTTTTTAGCTCTGCCTTTTTCTTCTTTCCTTCTTCCACCTTCTATTTTTTCACAAACTTCTTTTTCTTTTCAAAAGACTTTCTCTTGGAAGAAGTTCCTTCCATAGTAAGCACTGAATCTTTAGAACCTTTCATAAAAAGATTAGTAGTAACCAGCATATTCATAAGTTCGATCAAGAAATTTTGAAGTTTATGCATATGGTAGTTCATGATGAACTACCCATATGCATCAGTCAAGGATTGCAGAATTATATCATTGTGCAGATTCAGATCCAACTTCACTTCGAGCTTCTCAAGCTCCTTCAAGTCTTTGATCATCATTAGACAATGATCTTAGACTGACTGCCCATCACGCATTTTAGCCTTGAAAAGTCATTTAGTGACTTGATACTTGGCTGCGCAACTCTGTTCACCAAACATCTCTTGTAGATGAGCCAACATTTGGTGGACAGTCCTGATATCTTCATGTTGGCGCTAAAGTTCATCAGACATCAAGCCCAACACATAGTATTTGACCTTGTTATCTTCATCCGTCTACTTTTCAAGAGATGCTCTCTGTTCAGTGGATGGACGAGATGGTAAGGTGGGAGGGTCTAGGTCTAATACATGAGTTAACTTTTTGAAATCCAAAATGATTTTGAAGTTTCGGAGCAAATCCTTGTAATTGGGTCCGATCAGTCTATGGGTGTCTAGGATTCGTGCTAGTGGGTTGGATGTAGACATTTTTCTATAGAGAGTGAAAGTTTCTAGTTAGATATTGTAATTAAGACTTAACCAATCTGTTTAGAGATTTTACTTTTAAATAAATTAGCTTTCATTATTTTTTTGGATCCCTACACTCCCTCTGTAGAGATGCAAAAATCTCTACGATCAATGATTTTTAGTAGGTGGTGCGGTCCCACCAAGTAACTCATCACCTCACCTAACAGTTATTTGTGATGGGTTAGCCAATGAGTGAACAACTCTTGTTCAATAATTCTCTAATCATGGTGCACCCAAACTTGATCTCTAATTTATAAATCTTACCATACCCAAAATATTGATCCGCTCCTTAGTTAAGTTAGACCCACCATTTGCACAGATTGAATTTCTAATTGAGTCTCTCACTATGTTCGGAATATTGAGCCCAATCCATCCTCCAGCCCATAGCATCCAATGCCTAATTGACATGGTTGCATCATCTCGATGCAATTGAACTACTATAACCAATCGAGAACAATCAACCTCGAGAAGGGCCCGCACATCTACAATGGTGGAAGATCTTAGACTTAATCTTTTCTTAGGAAGATTTGATTTAGGTCTCATTAAACTAGACTTGATATAGTCATAACCATTATGACTAACCTAGTGGCATGGGTTAGCTCGGATTATTGACCACCTCAGATCAGAACTGAGCCAACAAATATGGCTAGGTAAGTGAGACTGGTGGAAGGGATATGCCATTAACTCAACAAGAACGCATTCGAGTCGAGTAGCTCTCAATTAAAAACCAATCGATCGTATCTGCCAAACTTACCTTAGACACCAAATTATTGAGCCAGAACCAATCGGGTTAGCCTACAATCCAGACTCTAACCACTAAGCCTAATTAGGTCTTAGCTTGATCGATCACTCATGTGACTCGATCTTGATCCAGACTTAATCCTATTAGACTAGTCAATTTAAGCATTGTTGATCCTATCTAACCAACACTTGATTTGGTTTGATCAATCGCTTAGACCTAATTGAGCTATCCAAGCTCGAACTCAATATTATGAATATGTCTTAGATCTAAAATTTTTAATTTTAGATCTAATTAATATTTCATAATCTTAATTCTTAATTAAGTTTAGGGTTCACAAGCAAAACATGTATATTAAATCTTAGAATTTCAGGATCTAGGATTTTACAGAAAGTAAGTCTTGATTTTTGATTAAGGACGAACGTGCAGCACCCCTACACATCGTAAGAACATCCCATCGAATGGGAGGACAGGGCATTTATATCCTACTTTATTCTTATGATCGGATGGCCAAGGAGAATGCCTTAATCAGAAATATACAAAACTACAAAACTAGTTAGATCTACATCATATATCTCATAGATAAAAATTGATCTAACTTTATACATGTTTTGCATACATCTCATGTATCTTTTCATGCATGTTTTTAGATCTTAATTATCTGAGAATACATCTAAAAAATTAAATTTAAATTGATCACATCAAAATAAATTCTAATCTAGATAATAATGTAGAACTATTCTACAACTAGTCTAAACATGCATTCATCAAATCTCTGAAGGGAAATCCTGATTTTTCGGTCCAGGTTCGTCCAGATCTGATCAGATCAAGAGATATATTTCAAAAATTTTTCTCTTGATCCCAATCAGATCTTGATATGTTTTAGATCTGATTCTTATTATTTTAATAAATAAAATAAAATAAGATAAATTAAATCAAATTTAATTTACCTGATTTGGGTAATCCTATTACCCTGTAGATGATCCTGATTGCAGTGGAAGGTTCTGGATCTAGCCACGCAAGCGCCTGGCCTCTACCGGTATCCACTTGGGTTGGATCTAGAGATCCTCTTCTTCTCTATCATACCTCCAAAAATTAGATCTGGATCTGATCTGGAGGATCTTCAAAACTCCTTTTGAAGATCAGCAGTCGTCCTTTGCAGCAGTGCAGCCTTCTTCTTTTGATCGCCTTTCTTTTGATCTGGAACGCACCAACCTAAATCCAAAACTCTTTTGGACGTGGAGAGGAGAAGGAGGAGAAGTTTAGGCATGGAGGAAGAGGGGAGAGGCAGCCTTGGGGCATGGGAAATCTCTATTCTAATTGCATTTTTTTTTTTTAATCTGAGTTGGGCGCAGGGTCTTATTTATAGACTAAGCGTGATCCAACTCCTCTTCCTCCCAACCAATCACAATCCTTTGTGAAATCAGATCTAAATCTGATTGGTGGGAATAGAGACCCCTGGATTCCTCCTTAGAGGGCGCCTAAGACCAGTCAAACTGGATTCTTAGTAGAACTCTGATTGGAATCCAAAAGGGAGGTGGAGTCCTTGTCCAACAAGGACTCCAAGGCGCCTCCAACTTGGGCGCACGCGTAGGGTGGCGTGCGCCCTCCTCCTTGCCAGGTTCTGGCAGGGGGATAGGCCCCCACCAGTTCTCTAATAGGTGCATGACACGTGGACAAAAGTCAAAGTATCTATGGTCAACATTTGACCAGTCAAAGGTCAACTTTTGACCAAAGTCAAAAGAACAAAAAATGGCAGGTGA
>QRFJ01004072.1:45956-121221 GCA_006176705.1 Cocos nucifera | reverse complement strand
AAGGTATTCACCTCCTCGATCTGATCGAAGAACCTTAATGGGTTTTCCAGTTTGTTTTTCTACTTCATGTCTGAATTCTTTGAACTTTTCAAAGGCTTCAGACTTATGTCTCATAAGATACACATACCCATACCTAGACAGATCATCGGTAAAGGTAATGAAGTAGACAAAATTGCCTCTAGCCGGCACATCGAATGGGCCGCACACATCAGTATGTACTAGGGCAAGGAGATCTGTGGCCCTCTCCCCATGTCCAACAAAAGGGAGTTTAGTCATTTTGCCTTGAAGACAAGATTCACAAGTTGGATATGACTCAAAAGTCAATGGACTCAATAGCCCATTTTTCTCCAATTTGTTAATCCTATCTTCTGCTATATGACCTAATCTCAGGTGCCATAGATATCTGTCGTTTGGACTATCCCTAGGTCGTTTGGCATTCACGTTTTGCTCGATAGTTAAAATAGGTACATCAATATGCAACTGATAAAGACCATTAACAAGGAAACCATTTGCAATTTTATTTCTTTCATAAAGAATGTTACAATGGTCCTTAAAGAAGGTGATCACATAACCTTCTTGTGCTAAGCATGAAACAGAAATCAAATTCCTGCTAGCTGCAGGCACATAATAACAGTCTTTTAAAACTAAGTCTAAACCAGATGGTAATCGCAGAGGGTATGTTCCCACGGCTACTGCAGCAACTCTTGCTCCATTACCGATGCATAGGATCATGTCTCCATCCCTCAGCCTCCTGCTATCCTCAAGACCCTGCATAGAAGTGCACAGATGAGCACTAGAACCAGAGTCAAGCACCCAACTGGATGCAGAAGAAACCGTAAGGTTAGACTCAATAATGAGCATACCTCCAGAAGGACCTTCCTTCTTGTTCTTTAGGGTGGCCAGGTAAGTAGGGCAGTTCCGCTTCCAATGGCCGTCGCTGTTGCAATGGAAACACTTTCCTTTGCCATCGGCCTTTTTCTTCGATTCTGCCTTCTTCTTCTTTGATCCTTCCACCTTTTGCTTTTTCACAGACTTCTTTTTCTTTCCATAAGACTTTCTTTTGGAAGAAGTCCGTTCCATAGCAAGAACTGAGCCTTTAGAACCTTTCATAGAAAGCTCAGCGGTAACCAGCATATTCATCAACTCGGCCAAGGAATTTTGAAGTTTATGCATGTGGTAATTCATGATGAATTGCCCATATGCATCAGTCAAGGATTGCAGAATAATATCGTTCTGCAAGTCCAAGTCCAACTTCACACCGAGCTTCTCAAGCTCTTCCATGTCCTTGATCATTGTCAGACAGTGATCTTGGACTGACTGCCCATCACGCATCTTAGCCTTAAAAAGTCATTTTGTGACTTGATATTTGGCTGCGCGACTCTGTTCACCAAACATCTCCTGCAGGTGAGCCAACATTTGGCGAGCAGTCCCGATATCTTCATGTTGGCGCTGGAGCTCATCAGACATCGAGCCCAACATGTAGTATCTGGCCTTATTGTCTTCGTCAATCCATTTTTTCAGAGACGCTCTCTGTTCAGTGGATGGACGAGCTGGTAAGGTGGGAGGGTCCTGGTCCAAAACATGTGTTAACTTCTCTGAACCCAAAATAATTTTGTAGTTCCTGAGCCAATCTTTATAATTGGGTCCAGTCAGTCTATGTGTGTCTAGGATACGTGCCAGTGGGTTGGACGCAGACATTTTTCTGTAGAGAGTCAAAGATTCTAGTTAGATACTGTAATTTTGACTTGACCAATTTGTTTAGGGATTTTATTTTTAAACAAATTAGCTCCCACTATTTTCTCGGATCCCTACACTCCCTCTGTAGAGATGCGAAAATCTCCGCGATTGATGATTTCTAGTGGGTGGTGCGGTCTCACCAACTGACTCATCACCTCACCTAACAGTTATTGGTGATGGGTTAGCCAATGAGTGAACAACTCTTGTTCAATGATTCTCTAATCATGGTGCACCCAAACTTGGTCTCTAATTCATGAATCTCACCGTATTCGGAATATTGATCCACTCCTTAGTTAAGTCAGACCCACCATTTGCATAGACTGGGTTCCTAATTGGGTCTCTCACCGTATCCGAAATATTGAGCCCAACTCATCCTCCAGCCCATAGCATCCAATGCCTAATAGACATGGTTGCGTCTTCCCGGTGCAACTGAGCCACTGTATCCAGCCGAGAACAATCAACCCCGGGAAGGGCCCGCACGTCTACAATGGTGGAAGACCTCGGACTTAATCTTTTCTTAGGGAGAATTGATTCAGGTCTCATTAAACTAGACTTGGCTTAGTCATAACAATTATGACTAACCTAGTGGCATGGGTCAGCTCGGATTATTGACCACCTCAGATCAGAACTGTGTCAACAGATATGGCCAGGTAAGTGAGACCGGTGGAAGGAATATGCCGTTAACTCGCACAAGAACGCATTCAGGTCGAGTAGCTTCCAATTAAAAACCAGTCGGTCGTCTGTGCCAAACTTACCTTAGACACCAAATTGTTGAGTCAGAACCAATTGGGTTAGCCTACAATCCAGACTCTAACCTCTGAGCCTAATTAGGTCTTGCTTGATCGTGACTCGATCTTGACCCAGACTTAATCCTATTAGGCTGGTCAATTTAAGCATTGTTGATCCCATCTAACCAACTCTTGATTCGGTTTGATCAACCGCTTAGACCTAATTGAGCTACCCAAGCCCGAACCCAGTATTATGAATATGTCTTAGATCTGAAATTCTCAATTTTAGACCTAATTAATATTCCATAAACTTAATTCTTAATTAAGTTGGGTTCATAAACAAAATATGCACAATAAATCCTAGGGTTTCAGGATCTAGGGTTTTGCAGAAAGTAAGTTTTGGGTTTCTGATTAAGGACGAACACGCAGCACCCCTACACGTCATAAGAACACCCCATCGAATGGGAAGAGAGGGCCTTTAAACCCTTCTTCATTCTTATGACCGGACGGCCAAGAGGAACGCCTTAATCAGGAACATGTAAATCTACAAAACAGTTATAGATCTATATCATATATCTCATATACAAATTTAGATCTAATCAAGGCATATTTTGCATACATCTCATGTATCAAATCATGCATGTTTTCAGATCTAAATTATCTCATAATAATCTAAAAAATTAGATTTAAATTGATCTAATCAAAATAAATTCTAATCTAGATAATTATGTAGAACTATTCTACAACTAGTCTAGTCATGCATCTATCATATCTCATATGATATTTAAAATTAAATAATTTTTATTTACTATTTATCAGATGTTATTATAATACTTATAATATCAAAAAATAGTAAATAAGAAGATCTAAAATATGATTTAATCAGATTAAATCAAAGACATGCAAAACTATTCTATAGAACTATTCTATTCTAGAACTAGTCATGCATATCTTCATGTTCTTAGATCCAAATTATTTAATTTTAATTTTTCTGATTTCAGATCTGATCACATCTCATGTGACATCTAAAATCACTTTATTTTCTAATTAAAATAAAATTAAAATTAGATCTAAATAATTTTAGAACCATGGCTCTGATACCAGTTGAAGGGAAATCCTGATTTCCCAGTCCAGATTCGTTCAGATCTGATTAGATCAAGAGATATATTTCAAAAAAAAAATTTTGATCTCAATCAGATCTTGATATATTTCAAATCTGATTCTTATTATTTTAATAAATAAAATAAAACAAGATAAATTAAATCAAATTTAATTTACCTGATTTGGGTAATCCTATTACCCTGTAGATGATCCTGATTGCAGCGGAAGGTTCTGGATCTTAGCCACGCAAGCGCCTGGCCTCTACCGGTATCCACTCAGGTTGGATCTGGAGATCCTCTTCTTCTCTATCACACCTCCAAAAATTAGATCTGGATCTGATCTGGAGGATCTTCAAAACTCTTTTGAAGATCTGCAGTCGTCCTTTTGCAGCAGCGCAGCCTTCTTGCTTTTGATCGCCTTTTCTTGATCTGAATCGCACCAACCAAAGTCCAAAACACCTTTTGGACGTGGAGAGCAAGGGGAGAAGAGACTATGGCATGGAGAAGGAGGGGAGAGGCAGCCTTGGGGCGTGTCTAATAGCATTGGAATTAGGGTTGGGCGCAGGGTCTTATTTATAGACCTCTTGTGATCCAACTCCTCTTCCTCTCAACCAATCACAACCCTTTGTGAAATCAGATCTAAATCTGATTGGTTGGAATAGAGACCCCTGGATTCCTCCTTAGAGGGTGCCTAAGACCAGTCAAACTGGATTCTTAGTAGAACTCTGATTGGAATCCAAAAGGGAGGTGGAGTCCTTGTCCAACAAGGACTCCTAGGCGCCTCCTACTTGGGCTCACGCCACCCTTGGCGTGCGCCCTTCTCCTTGCCAGGTTCTGGCAGGGGGACAGGCCCCCACCAGCTCTCCAATAGGTGCATGACATGTGGTCAAAAGTCAAAGGGTCAATGGTCAACGTTTGACCAGTCAAAGGTAGACTTTTGACCAAAGTCAAAGAACAAGAAATGGCAGGTGACCAAAAATGGCAGGTAATGTCTTACAAATAAGACAACCTATTCTGACTTGGACAACCTCCAGTCAGACCATATGAAGGCCTCTGATTGAGCACAAACTCCTTTGGCTCAGTCAGGACAACTTATTTATGATAGTAAAAGAAGAACGTTAGGTTCAATCGAGTGCTAGCACGATTTCCTTGAACCTAATTGAATCTCATTCAGATCAATTGAACTAGATCAGTTCAATTGATGATCACCAGATTCAAACCCTTGTTTGTGTGACCCAGTTAGGTTCAGTTCTGTATGGTAATGGGATATGTCATGATCTCTATCATAGACATCATCGAAACTCCTTTCGATGGATCAGAACTCTTCTGATTCGAACAGCTAGAATGATCGATCATCTAAATCATTCTAATTGCTCCCAAAATCCACCAGTGACACCTAGCAGTATATGGTGGCAACCCATCAGAGCTGAATGTGAACCTCTTGGTGCAGCTACCTGTGTGATTAAGTTCTTCTATCTTGAGCCCCGATCAGATTAGGGTTAAGGTGAACTCGTCAAACCCTAGTCTCTGTCATATGATGTAATCATTCGATTTTAAGTCCAATGTGAAAATCTAAATAGAAACTCTTTCTATTATTTCACTCTGCCATGGCCATGGGCTTTTGAACTTGATTCTCATGATCATCATAGGGCTGCTCCTCTACCACCGAGGTAGATAGATCCCATCTTGATGCAATCCAGTTCCTACAATGAACATGCTATAGCCAACATACACCTCAGGGTTCCATATGGCTAGGAGACCGAGTAATGGTGTAGTCAAACTATAACACCCTCAAGGTGAACTGCCGATGCATCTCAGGTCAAAGAACCAGACACACTACTGCAGCATCGAGTCAGTCATTGACGAGAAGGTAGACTTCCTAATGACTACTCGAGGTGGTCACGCTCAGTGCCCTCGTTCTCTAACGAGTACCTGTACTCTCGCTCCGGTGTCTCCACACCGTAGACTCAAGACTCATCTACTAAAGAGAAGTGATCGTACACCAACCTTTCGGATCAATCACCATCCTCGTGATGATCCTATGGTCGGGAGCTGTTTATGAGTTAATAATGATTATTCATGTCTTAAATTTTCAACTCTTGAAAATATGAATTATCATTACCATTAACTCAAAGGATGTATCACAGACACTAAATACACATGTGTGATAGAAAATAACCCATTTTATAAATTATAGTCAAAATTATAGTTTTGCCCCTAGAAGTGTATTACAAGTGTCAGCCAATTCTGGCTTCTAGGACATATATATCTAACAGGATGCAATCCTTAATTCTTTGTCCAAGTCCTTCCTTCCCTTTCTTATTTATTGTTAAATGACAAAGCCTGTAGTGAACTATCATGATTTATTGGGATTGCTGCAGAACTTTAAGAATGATCACCAGCTCCAAAAGGAGTCGATGAATGTAGTGGGAGAGTCTTCTTTTGTTCGTCGATCCTTTAAGAAAGAAAAGAAGAGCAAGAAGAAGAAGAATAAGAAGGTGCAGCCGCATGCCGGAACATCTGCATAAGATCAGATCAAGAAGCATAAGCTCGATCAGTGCTAGGTAGAGTGCTTCTTTTGCAAGAAGTAGGGGCATTGAAAGAGGAACTATCCTCAATAAATTACCTCACTGGACCCGAACAAGCCGAGGAAGAAGCAAGTAGTTGCTAGGTAAGATAATTATATGATAACATCTTGCAACTTCTTGATATGTGATACTATTATCTGGGTATTAGATATTGGAAGCCCTTATCATATCTATAATTTGATGCAGGATTTGTAGGTCAGTAGAAGATTTGATGAAGATGAGAGATTTTTGAATGTTAGAGATGGAAGATAAGTTTCAATTCTAGCTTTAGAAATCATGAATCTTATAATCAATTCTCGAAATGTAATGCTTAATGAATGTCATTATTGTCCAAGCTTTTTGTTGAATATTATTTCTATAGGCCTTTTGGCCATGTACAGTTATGAATTTTCAATAAAAAAATATTTATAATACCATTTTGAATGGTGTTATAATATTTGTTGGGCAATTGAATAATAAAATTTACTTACTATCATAGCCTGTTTATGTAGTTCAATCCTTTGATAAACGTCCTAGAATTAGTGATGTGTTTGAAGTCTACCTTTGATAGTGTTGGCTAGGTCATATCAACAATAATAGAATAAACAAGTTGACTCAAGAAGAAATTTTTAAAGTCGATGATTATGAATCATTTTCAAATTGCGAGTTTTATCTTCTTTGTAAGATGACCAAGTCATCTTTTACTAGAAAAGGTGAGCAAGCCAGTGAACTCCTAAGTCTAGTACGTTCTGATGTATGTGGACCCATGAGCTCAAGTGCTAGAGGTAGATATTTCTACTTCATAACCTTCATGGATGACCTATCAAGGTATGGTATGTCTATTTAATAAAGCATAAGTCAAAGTCGTTTGAAATGTTCAAACTATTCCATAATAATATAGAAAAGCAAACTGGTAAGAATATTAAAACTCTTCTATCTGACCGAGGGGGTGAGTACCGTTTTAGTGAGTTTCTGACATATCTTGGATAGAATAGGATTCTCTCTCAATGGACTTCTTCTGCAATATCATAGCATAATGGTGTGTCTGAAAGAATGAATCGAACCCTATTGGACATGGTTCGATCCATGAAAGGGTTTACCAGCCTATGGATCTCCTTATGGGGATATGCATTCGAGTCAGTTTGTTACATTCTGAATAGAGTTTTGAGTAAGTCTGTTTCTAAAACACCATATGAGATATGGACAAGATGTAAGCCAATACTCTCATACCTTAGGATTTGGGGGTGTCCGACTTTTGTCAAACATTTAGTAACGAACAAACTTAGACCTAGGTCTGACAAGTATTATTTTATAGGGTACCCAAAAGAGACCAAAGAATATTACTTCTACCTAGCTGATGAGTAAAAGATGTTTGTCAGCTTTAAGACAATCTTTTTGAAAAATAAGTTCCTTAGTGAAGGGACTAATTTTTCTAAACTCGAACTTAAGAAAGTTTGGTAGGTGAAAAAATCGACATGAGTAGCTGAACTTGAACCGAATTTGATTGGATCAAATTTGAAGTCCAATGAACCTACACCCTTAAGGTAATCTAGTAGAGTATCATATCAACCGGATAAATACTATGATTTCTTGATCCAAGATGGTGATCCTATCGAATTCGATGAGAACAACGAGGATCGGATCATCTACATTGATGCAATGCAGAGATCCAACTCTGAGAAATGGTTTGAGACCATGAAATTTGAAATGGAGTCTATGAAGGTCAATAATGTATGGATATTGGTTGATCCATCCGAAGGGATAAAATCCATAGGATGTAGGTGGATCTTCAAAATAAAAGGGGTGCAAATAGAAAAGTGGAGACCTATAAGGCCCATTTGATTGTCAAGAGATATCATCAATGTTATGGTATAGACTATGATAAGATATTTTCTTCTATGGCAATGCTCAAGTCCATTCGGATCATGCTTGCGATAGTTGCCCATCTAGACTATAAAATTTGACAGATGGATGTGAAAATAGCTTTTCTGAATGGAGAGCTGGATGAAGAGGTGTATATGATACAACCTGAAGGATTTACATCTACAGATGAGTCTAAGGTATGCAAGCTTCAAAGATCCATTTATAGACTGAAGTAGGCTTCTTGGGGTTGGAACATACATTTTGATAGGATGATCAAGATGTATGACTTTGTTAAGAACAGAGAAGAGCCTTGCATATATAAGTGAGCAAATGGTCCAACAATTGTATTCCTAATATTGTATGTGGATGATATTCTTTTAATCGAGAATGATGTCCCTGTATTATAAGAAATAAAGATCTGGCTGTCATCGCAGTTTTCCATGAAAGATCTAGAAGAAACTTCCTACATCCTAGGGATGAAGATCTATAGAGATAGATCTAAGAGATTACTTAGGTTGTCCCAGTCTACATATATAGATACTATGCTAAAAAGGTTCAACATGGAGAATTTCAAAAAAGGCTATCAACCAATAGGCTATGAAATTTTTCTCTCGAAGAGGAATTGTCTGACAACACCTCAAGAGAGAGAGAGCATATGAGTAGAATTTCATATGCTTCGATAGTGGATTTTATAATATATACCATGACATGTATGCGATCGGATATGGCATACTCACTAGAGGTAGTGAGTAGATACCAATCTAATTCAGAAGAGAACCACTGAAATGTTGTTAAAACTATCCTAAAGTATTTAAAAATACTAAGAACTAGTGGCTTATTTATGATGAGTCAGACTTGAGACTTATGGGCTTTACAGACTCTAATTTTTAGTCTAATCATGATGACAACAAGAGTGTGTCGAGATATGTATTTATTCTTAATGGTAGAGTTATCTGCTGAAAGAGTTTCAAGCAGCACACCATGGCTGACTTAGTTTGCAAGATGGAGTATGTTGCTGCATGAGATGCTGCTAAAAAAGCTGTAACATCTCGGATGAGCAAAATAGTGAATTAAAGATTTATGTTCATGTATGTATGGCATAGTAATTTATTTATGATATATTTGAGCCATTTAAGCATAAATTATGACTATCTATTATTGCGAGTCTTGAAAACTTTCTAAGTCTGAAAGCTAACACCTATATTAGAAGCTATACAAAATATAGATTTTCTTAAAATAAAAATTAATAGTACTTGATCCTTAGATATTGGTGAGTTACAAAATAATTTTTAATGAATTGTGAAGATCCTTTAACCTATCCGGTATGAAGCAAGAATGTTTTAAAAGTATCGGGGTTTAGAAAATTTGAACTAGAGCCCAAATTTTGGAATCTTATTCTTAAGGATTTTGATTTTTATGATATTTTTATTGAATCTAAATAGGGGGTGTTTCTTATTTACATTTATGTATTAAAGTTAATGGACATTAACTTTAAAAAAAATATATAAATAAGCAAGTATCAGCCAAGCCACTTTCTGATAAAAGCTATGAAGAGAGTATCAAAATAAAGTTTTTGAGATTTAGGGGTTCGAGAAGTCTCAGCCTGAACTCAAAATGACTCAAATTTCAGGCTACCAAAATTAAGTTTTTGTTCTCCTGAGAGCGAGACATCTTGATGTAGAATCAAAAGGTCTCGGTTGTGTTAAGACGTCTCGACTTGAAAGTAAGATATCTTGGTTTGCAAAAATTTTTGAAAGTAACTATTAACTGACAATGTTTCAAGTTGTGATTTTTAAATCATTTCTCATGGGATGACTTAGCAGCTTAGTTACATAAAGAAATAGCTGGGAAATTCCTCTGAGTGATACCTAGCAAATTGGAATTGAGTGGAAAATTCATGAGTTGACATCTAGCAACTCTTTTCCTTAATTTATGCTCTCCCAAAATAAAAAGCCATTAGTTCTTGTTACAGCTATTTTGAGCTCTGAATCTGAATAGAAAGGAAAGAGGAGAAGAGAGAGCTAGAGAAGACAGATTCCTCAATTAGAAATCAAGATGAATTCAGTGGGAAAAGAAATAATTTTGCTGTAGACTAATATGAAAGAAGAAAAGTTGCTATTGTTCGAAAAAAAAAAGGAGCTGGTTCTATAGCAACAAAGTTTTAATTAATTAAGGGAAGGACGAAAGCTCAAGAGGGTGCTTAAAGTGACTTAAGCACCAAGATAAGAAAGATAGCACAATAGCTAATTTAAGCTTGAGGTGAGTGGGTTTTCTATCTAACTTTGGTTTTTCTTATATGGTATTTATTATGAAAGAGGCAAGTTTTGCAAAGTAAATAAGTTTACTTCCTATTGATTTCAGCTTATATATATGTGTTTATGCAAACAAGAAAACTAGAAATGAGTTTTACATGTGTATGTGAATTTACTTTGAATAACATGGTATTATATTTTGGAAGGTGTTAAAATAGTTTTTTGACACTTGTTTGAAAGTGAATTGCCCTTTATCTATGTTGCATTGATTGTGTGATTGCAACTTTGGTGATGAAAGTAATATTGTCATGGTTGACAAGTTATATATATATGTTATATGTGTATATATATTCCCATGGGAATAGTAAAGCAAGCTTTGAGTAGAAACTGTTCATTGAATTGGTTTTCAGCAAGTGATCCATAGGATTGATCAACGTATGGGATGAATTGTAATATTGCTTATGAAAAAGAAATATTCAGATGGCTCTTGGCAATGAAACTTTGCCCAGTGGGCCTCTATATTTAGCTAGCACCTCCACAATCTTTGCCCGATGGGGCTTTATACTAACAACGCCATATCGACTGCCCTTGGTAGGGGTGCACTAGGATGTAGTTGATGGTATTTAATAGTTTTATTTTATTGAGCTAGCACCTCCACAGTATTGTTTGATTTTATAGCAATGATCATATCGACTGCTCTTGGTAGGGGTATAGTCGGTGGTAGTTAGTAGCTTGATGTTATTTAATTGGTTACATGGTTAAAATTTATTTCAGTAAGCAAAAGCTTTCTTGAATGTGTTGCTAGAAAGTGGTGTGCATGTGAGACATAGATCTCAAATGAATCAATGTACTATAATTTGCTTTAGCTCAGCAAAGCTTTCTTTCAGCAAAGTGATTCAATTATGATTTTACTCTTATTTGACTCATATTTATTTGAAAGCACAGCAAAAATATAAATCATATATTATGATAATGAGCATTATAGCTATGTTTTCTGATTTTCCAGCGATATATTGATTATTCACTCATTAAGACTTTTCCATGTCTCACCCCTCACTCTTTCTACTTGCAGTTTTAGAGTAGCTTAGCTCAGAAATCTGTTTCAGCTTATGTATCAACATCTCTAGTGGAGGAAGTGTTTTGGTGATATTAACTTGTAAAAATAAATGTATTCATAAATGACTGATGTATTTGAGCTAAGTGTGATAATTTATAAAAGAAGTATCATTTTATGATGTATTACATATTCGATGTCAAAGGAGGGTGTTGTATGTTGGTAGAAAATGATAAGTATATTTTACTTCTGACTGATATGTACAGAGTGTGGTTTTTACGAGAAATATTGAGTTTGGTTTTTAAGAAGGATTATGTTTGATCTAAGTGCCCGCATTGCAGATTGAAGGAATGAACAAATTAATTTTAAATTATCTTGAGCAGGTTTAAGTGATATTATAGTATAGCCATAATTCAGAAATCTCTTTAATCTTTAGATAAGGGTGGGGTGTGGCACCATCTTCCAGGATTTAAGGATGGGATGTTACATGTTTGGTATCAGAACCAAGTTTTAATGGTTTATAGAGATAAGCAAAGGTTTAAGTGAAAATATAAGCAAGGTTAAGTTGGTGATCAGTGCAAGTATTTTTATAATCAATACTGTAGATGAATCAAAAGTTTATAATCAGTAGGGATGAGCAAAGGTTTGTAGTTAGTAAAGATAAGAAATGGTTATGGTTAATGGAGATTGGTAATGGTTTATGATCAGTAGGTATGAACCTAGATCAGAGCAGAAAGGTTTATGCTCTTTAAGAATTATAAGTTAATAGATCTAAAAGCCAAGGTGTATGATTATAAAGATTGGGGTACAAGTAATATTGAAAAGTAGTAATGTAACTATGAGTATTGCTGTAAATTTAAAAAGAAGATATATCTTGAGTAAGAGTTGGGTGGTTACCAAAAATTAAGATACAATTTCTGGTGATACTATGAATTGTTAGTAATTCTATATTTTGAGTAATCGAGTATTTGGTTAATGAGCATGAATTAAGAAAGTATGTTTACAGTGTTGATAGTTTTTGTAATAAAAGAAGTATGTGCATTCTTATGTTTCTTATTTGAGCTAAGTATTGCATCCTTTATGAAATATGTGTTAGTATGACTTAATGAATAGTGACGAGTTAAGGATTAAATGGCAATTGTCAGAAATAATTTTATAGAAATGATTGACTTGGAATGTTAATTATAAATCATGAATGTAATTAAGATATCTCTGAAGATTATTTTAGCTGAAATTACAAAAGAATTTGGAATTCCAGACCTGATCTATGGAGTGGAAGAAAGGGAAGAAAGGTATGTAAGAGCATATGTATAGATAACCATTAATAGAAGGAAACATCCCTATGAAACCTTCAGATTAATGGGTCCTCCAGATGTGGAGCAGGAAAAATTAGAAGAGCAAGTGGCAGTTTATGCTTAGAATACCTTAAAGCATTGCTTTAATTTTGAAGTGCAAGATGCAAATTATGAAGATATGAAAGAGTATAAGCATTTATTTTAAAAAATAAAATTAAAGTATAATGCTGTAAGTACAGAGCTTCAGCAATTAAGTTGGAACTATGAAAGAGCATGTGATGGGAGTAGAAGATATCTTGATCGGTGTGCAGACCTAAGTCAGTAGGTAAGAAGATTGAGAGAAGGGCTTTCTCCAAATATAGAATCTTCTTCTGAAGAAAATTGAAATTACAAAGAAATGAGTCAACAAACACTACTACAAAAAAGGGCTACGATAGTGGTTACAAACCGCTATCATAGCCCAAAAAATTACTACCATAGGCTATGGCAGCGATTTTCTAACTGCTACCATTGCGGCCGTCACTATAGCTCTATGGCAGTAGTTATTACAGTGGTTGTTAGAACCACTGCCATAAATTGCCTATCGCAATGGTTTATAAATCGTTGTAATAGATCGATCTATAGCAGCTGTTATGTAACCGCTGCCATAGGATATCTATAGTAGCGGTTACATAACCACTACCATAGGTAATCTATAGTAGCGATTTCTTAACCGCTGCTATAGGTCTGGTGTAGCAGTTGGCACCGAACCTATGACAGTGGTTGGCACGGATATGGCAGCAGTTATAAAACCGCTGCCATAAAAATAATTAAAAAAAATAAAATTTTTATTTTTTTATATATTTTACCTGATAAATATAGATATATAATATAAGAAAATATAATAAACATAAAAATTATTTTGAAATGCTAAAATTTTATTACCAAATAAAATTTATTATATTATTTTTTTAAAAATAAAATACATCAAAAGTCTCCTAAATCTACATCATCGTCATCGTCGTCGTCACCGAGAGTCGAAGTCGGAGCCAGAGCTAGAGCTGAAGCTGGAATGTAGGCCAACATATCCTCGAAGCCCGTGACTCCAAAATGCATGCTGAGTGTCGACATCATATCTCTCATGATGCCCTTCAGATGAGATGCGCGCTCCTCAGCCTGATCTGTCTATGTTGCAGTATTGTCTGCCCGTGCCAATGCCTCCTCAAGCTCCTTTCGATTGACGACACCAGAAGTCTATGAGGAGATGCTCGCCTTGAACCAATAGCTCATCGGCATGTGTCCGGGCTTGCATCAGATCCTCCTAGAGTGCTCAGGCCCCAAGACTTGAGACAAATGGTCATGGAGCCTAGAGGTATCCGGGCCCTCGCTCGCGAGCGCATCTAACTGATCCTATAATTATAAATTAAAATATAATTTTATAAGAAATACTATAATACTAATCATATATACTAATATATTTAAAACTTACAAAAATATGTTCGATCGCGGCGTTCATCGACCTGCCCGTCTTGTTCATGCAACTGGATCGGAAGATCTCGCTACGGCTGGATATCACTCCATCACTCCATCTCTCATCAGCTATAACAAAGAATAAATTTATTAAAAAGATGATAAAAAATATGAATTTAATTTATCTAATAAGATTTAGAATTAATTACCTCTCTATGCACATGATTGGCCATAGACTCATGGTCTAGAGTGTGCATATACTCCTAGGCTGCAAGGTTCTCCTGGTTCTAACAGGAGGTAGCCTAACAAGTATTCAAATTAATAATAAATATTTAAAAAATATTTAAATAAAACTTTAAGTATATTAAAAAATTTAAAAGTTAGAAATTTTATCTCGAACTTCAGGCTCCTCCAATGTCTAACCATCCTCTCCCACTGACTCGAAGGACAGTCCTGTATCTAAGGAACAAGCTCCTCTGGAGTATCTCGTCAATGCTCGAGCCATCCTTTATGGAGCTTGACCTTGTAACCCCAGTACAACTTTTTGATCTTCTTCAGTCGAGCATCTCGAGCTCTCTCATGATCGAAGAAGTCGTACCTCCTCTATACAAATTTATCAAAAATCAGTTACAAAATTATTCTAATCAAACATATATAATGTAAACATATAAATGCATAAATATAACTAAGATGCGCATAGTTATCCATATCTCCTCCCATACCGATCCCTGATGGCAGCATCCATCAAACGTCAGTCTCTGAACTCTACAAAAATGATGTCCAATCACCTCACAAGCACTCCAAAAAAGGAATGCATCTCCCGTGTGGTCTCCCCTACCGACGTTCCCTCCGCATCATACTGCACCATCATCTGATGCTAGTGGTTCCACACGTGTGCCATATGTGTGGGATCGTGAAATGTCTGATTGGATGATACACCTACAATGTAAATATATAAGTGTACAATACTATATAAAAAATAAAGTTATGCTAATATAATAAAAACGTACACTAAGATGCCTACGATTGTAGAGGCTCAGCTATCGATGGAGTAGATGCCAGCAGTGAAGGTCCCTGAGCAGTCGATGCCGAGGTGGATGGAGTATGCTCTGACTGCTCCTCGGATGTGGAACTATGCATAACCCACCGAGAGGCAGGGATGAAAGCTAGATGGCATTTCGGTGCCATCGTGACCTACAACGTTAATGAACATTAATCAATATAAAATCATGATATATCAAATTCTATTCGCTCGAAAGTCAAGCTGGCTCCATGCTTGAGACAGCTGACTCCATGCCTGAGACATCCGGCTAGGGTTCTCCCCCACCTAGCTCAATCATGGCCCGAGTTAGCTCGACTGCATATCCGAGCCGGCTTGACTGTGTGCCATCCCTTCGATCACTCCCTCTCTCGATCTCTCTCATCGGTGACAACGGCGAGGCCAAACCCCACCCTCCCAACTTTTCCATCTCTCGATCTTCCTCTCTCCCTCTCTTGATCTCCCTCGCCGACGAGGCTGGATCCCATCCCTCTCCTCTCTCTCGATTCCTCTCTCTCTCTCGATCTCCCTCGCCGACGAGGCTGGATCCCATCCCTCCCTCTCTCACTCTCTCGATTTTCCTCACCGACAAGGCCAGACCCCATCCCTTCCAGTGATGTCGACAAGATCAGACCCCCTCCCTCCCTCTCTCACTCTCTCGATCTCCCACTCTTCCTCTCTCGATCTCCCTCGCCAGCGAGGTCGGACCCCCTCCCTCCCTATGATGGCAGCGAGACCGGACCCTCTCCCTCCTAATGATGGTGGCGAGGTCGGATCCCTTCCTCTCTCAAGTACAGACCCATCGGATATTCGGGTTCAGATTTGATACCAGTAATTAAAATTAGATCTAGATCTGAATATCCAGGTTTCGATCCAAACCCAATCCATTGATAGATCTAGTCCACAATCGCCGACATGGCACGGTCCAAGATTACCGCCATGGCACGACCCAAAAATTATGGCATGCAGATAATTATAATATTTATAATAAATATTTATAATATTTATTATAAATATTCTATAAATTATTATAAATATATATGATTAATAAATAATACTATAAAATTAAAAAAAATTATACCTGCGGCTATAGAAAGCAGGTCGCATCGAAAGCTTTCAGGATCACCGACGATGATGCTAGAGGAGGAGGACGGCACTAGAGGTAACCTACGAAATAAAAATAAGATAGTGAGATAGAGAAGAAAGAAAAAGAGAGAGAGAGTAAGGGTGGTCGGAGATGGGGGCCAGGGGAGGGGGCACGGTGACGAGAGGCCGAAGGATGCTTCACACTCGATCGAAGAAGGGTCAGAATGGTGGTGGTGGGGGGGCTGGAATTTCATAGGGCCGAAGGAGGGTCGGATGGGGGTTCATCGGAGGGGTTTCGTTGGGGACCGAGGGAGGGTCTGATGGAGGGGCGGGGGATAGGGTTTTGTGAGGGGGCGAGCGAGGGTGCAGGGGGGTTCGGGGGGGGGCCGAGGGAGGTCGAATGGAGGTCGGGGGTGGCAGGCAGGTGGTAGGGAGGGGCTGCCGAGGATGGGGGCCATAGAGGGAGGATTGGATGGAGGGGTGGGGGGCCGGGTGGGAGGTGGCGAGGGAGGGGGTGGCCGGGGATGGGGGGATGGAGAAGGGAGGGGAAGGAGGGGGGATGCCAATCGAAGGGGAGGATGGGCGATACCGGACCCGAGGGGGAGGAGCCTCACCGGCGAAGAAGAGGAGGGGAAGAGAGAGAGCGAGAGAAATTGAGCACGCACGGAAGAAAAGAAAAATTTGAAGATTTTTAATCTTAACCTATGGCAGTGGTTATCGAACCACTGCCACAGATCTATGGCAGTGGTTTGAAATCACTACCGTAGATCTACGATAGTGGTTATCCAAAATCACTGCCATAGATCCTGATCTATAGCAGCAATTTTTGATAACCGCTGCCATAGGTGAAAAATATTTTTTTTTTATTTTTTTCTAAATATTATATAATTTTAAAATTTAATGCTCATCTTCTTTGTTCATTATCTAAATAATTATCATTAGAGTATCATCGCAAAAGGTTGCCTCGATCCAATGGCCCTAGCTTCATCGATTAGAAAAATTTGATTTTGACAATCACGAACGACGATGCGATGATCTGATAGATGGAGACCTTCGATGGATTTAAAAATCTGCAACGATAATCTTGATGATGTTTATAGCATACTATCAAAGTTTTACTTCAATCGAATATCATTATTATGGTCAATTTAGTATGGAATGATTTCAATCGTTAAATTAGAAACAAGCGATCAAAGGATTAAACGACATCCGATTATGAGATAATTTTTTAGTTAAATGATCTTTGTTATAATTTTAAATATTTTATATGGTGATGATAGTAAAATTTAAATTATTTTCATATAAATTTTTTATGTTAAGCAGATATTGCAAAAGCACGAGCATAACAATCAGTAAAGTTTCAAAATGATTATCAGAAGATGTATAGTTTTAGATCGTTCTTCATCTCACGAGTTGAATTTTATAATCACCACCATAAAAAATGATTAAAATAGTAGTCAAGATCATTTATAAAAAAAAATTACCTCATAATCGAACACCGTTTGGTCCTTTGATCAATCGTTTATCATTTAACGGTTGAAATTAATCTATACTAAATTGACTAAGATAATGATATCCGATTGAAGTGAAACTTTGAGTATGCTACAAACATCACCGAGATCATTGTTGCAAATTTTTGGATCCATTGAAGGTCTCCATCTATTAGATCATCGCATCATCGTTCGTGATCGTCGAAATTGAATTTTTCTGATCGACAAAGCTAAGGCCATCAGATCGAGGTGATCTTTTGCGATGATACTCTAATGATAATTATTTAGATAATGAATGATGAAGATGAGCATTAAATTTTAAAATTATATAATATTTAAAGAAAAAAATATATGGCAGCGGTTATAATTAACCACTACTATAAATTAGATTATAGCAGCGGTTCCTACTAACCGCTGCTATAGATCTAACTTATGATAGCGATTAACGAAAACCACTACCGTAGGAACTATGACAGTGATTTCGAAAATCACTGTCGTAGGACCTATGGTAGCGGTTTCGAAAACCGCTGCCATAGGCCAGTTTTATAGTAGTGAAAGGTATGGCTTAGTAATGTTTAAATTAAGTTTATGCATATTTGATGAATGGGAATATGTTAATTAAGTATTTTTGAGCATTAGCTTATGTTGAGTACTTAAGATAAAATTCATCATTATGAAAAACTTTGAGGTAGAATTATTCTTAAGAGAGATTCTATCAAAAGTAAAATTGATTGAACGTTATTACTGAAACTCAAAATTTACTTATAGTAGGAAGTATAAATTTCGAGGATGAAATTTATTTTAAGGAGCGAGGAATGTAACATCATGGACCAATAAAATAGTGAATTAAAGATTTATATTCATGTATGTATGGCATAGCAATTTATTTATAATTTATTTGAGCCATTTGAGCATAAATTATGACTATCAGTTATTGCGAGTCCTGAAAATTTTCTAAATCTAAAAGCTAGCACTTGTATAGGGAGCTACACAAAATATGAATTTTTTAAAATAAAAATTGACGGTAATTGATCCTTAGATGTTGGTGAGTTGCAAAATAATTTTTAACGAATTGTGAAAATTCTTTAACCTATCTGGTATGAAGCAAGAATGTTTTAAAAGTATCGGGATTAAGAAAATTTGAACTATAGCCTAAATTTTAAAATCTTATTCTTAAGTATTTTGATTTTTATGATATGTTTATTGAATTCAAATAGGGGGGTGCTCCTTATTTACATTTATGTTTTAAAGTTAATGGATATTAACTTAAAATAAGAAATGTAAATAAGCAGAGTATCAGAAGAGTATCAAAATAAAGTTTTTGAGATTCAAGGGTTCAGTGGTTTGTGTAAATAAGCAGAGTATCAGGAGAGTATCAAAATAAAGTTTTTAAGATTCAGGGATTTAGGGGTTCGAGAAGTCTCGACCTGAACTCAAGATGACTCGAGTTTTAGGCTACAGAAATTAAGTTTCTATTCTCCTGAGAGCGAGATGTCTCGATGCAAAATCGAAAGGTCTCGGTTGTGTCGAGACATCCCAACTTGAAAGCGAGACGTCTCAATTTGTAAAAATTTCTGGGAGCAACTATTAATCGATAGTGTTTCAAATTATGAATTTTAAATCATTTCTCATTGGATGACTTAGTAATAAGCACCATAAATTCACTAATAAATTATCAATTAATTTATATTTATTTTTAATAATTAATAATTAATTTATATTTATTTTTTAGAAATTAATATTTTTACAAATTAAAAAATTAATTAAAAAATAATAAAAATAAAAAAAAATAAAATATTATTAATAAAAAGAGCTTATTTTTTATCATAATGAAATAAATTTGGAGCAAAATAAAATTAAAATTGATCCGATATGAATTTTTAAAGAAAAAATTAAAAAAAATGATAAACGACTCAGTCGGTGCATCTAGCTCAGCCGACTCGTTCCTCCAAGCCGGCACGCTAAGCCAGAGCGACCCAGCCACACACTAGCAAGCCATCCAACCAACCGCCCACCCTCACGCATGGCTGACATCACCCTAATGTCAAATTCATCGTGGCTCACCGTGAACCATTAAGCAAGGGCAATTTGGTCATTTCCCATAAACACAGCATGCTGATTCGCTATAGTCTATGGTACACTCAGTCCAGCCAATCTATAAGCACAGTAATGCACCATCCAACAGTCCAGGTTGATGGCGGTGAAGATCCGACAGTCCGTGGGATTTTTAGTTTTGATTTGGTTTTCAGCTCTTCCCAGATTGTGATCGAACAGCTCTAAGCACTCCAGAACATGATCGGACGGCTGATGATGCCCCTAATTCTGATTCAAACATCCTAAGCATGATCTGACAGCCTAGATTCACCTATTCAACATGATCCAATGGCCTATATTAATTTCGACTTGATCTAGGAGTATAAAACAGGTTTTTAAATAATTTTTGAGCCCTTTGATCAAGACCTAACGGCCAGAATGTGGGGAACTCAATAGAGGTAACCTAGATGCTATTTTAATCCAATTTTCACTCAGATTTTTTTTATTTTTCCTGATCAAAGTCTACCTTAGTTCCATATTGCCTGCAGCAAAGATCTCCAGTCCTCCAACACCTATAAATAAAACCCCAGGCCTCCAAACCAATCTACCTTTGGCCATGGAAAAGCTATGGTTCAGGGTGGGAGCCATGCTTAGGTTAGAAGCTTCTTCAAGGCAATGGATGCTGCGAAGAAGAGCTGTCTCCTATGCCATCTTCACACTAATGCTGATCCAAGATCAAAGATCAATCTATTTTAATTTTAATTTTTCTTCTCTTTAATTTCATGTATTTAAATTTTGAATTAAGTTTTAGTTAATGCAAATTTTATTTTTATGCACTTTAATTTTTAGCTTTTTATTTTTAATTATAATTTAATTTCTATACTTTAAATATTGCTCTTTATTATATTGCAACTAGATGCTAAGATCTAACCAGTAGATCTTAGTACCAAGTTTAATTTTTTGCATTATTTAATTTTTACTTTTTATTTTTAATTTTTTTAATTTAAATTTTATTTTTAAAATTATTTTTATTTTTTTATTAAAATTAAAAATTTTAAAATTAAAACACTGCCTTCTTTGTGGATTTGATCCGACTCACTACTCACTACTTATTTTTTTAATTAATTTAAGAAGTTAAATTTAAACTGATAAACATGGTGTCTTAATGATAATATTATGCTCTTATCAAATTTTTGGTACCATTGCCAGAAAAGGCAAAAGCGTTAAATTTTTTTTATTTTTTTGATTTTTTATAAATAAATTTTTAATTTTTTTTAATTTTTTATAAATATCACTTACTAACTTTTTCTTCTTTTTTTATAAAAAAAGGAAAGAAAAAAAATAAAAAAAGAATAAAAAGATTAGGGTAAGAAGGAAGCTTTCAAGTTTGCTTGGTGAGATCAATCCTAATCCTAAATTTTTTATATATTATTTTATTTTTAAATTAATTAAAAATATTCACTTAAATCTAATTAAAAGCTTTATGACAAGATTAAAAATCTTAACTACTTAGAGCATCCATCATATTAGCTTTATCTTTTATTTTTTTTTTGGTGATCATTGGAGATAAGGTAAACTTCTCAAAATTTAATTAGTTTCATGCATCTAATTTAGCGGCATAGAATCCCTTGTTGAAAGTGATTGTGCATAGTTATATTAAATTAAATTAAAGGCATAATCTATTAAATAAGATAAGATGGGAATTTGATCATCCTTTCTTGACCCATAAACAACCAACCAATATCCTGTATTGATCTAAGCCTCTAATTTTAAAATCAATTAGACATCGATCTTAGAAACTCGAGCTCATTAGGATAAGAAATTCTAAAAGTTGGACCGAATTAGGATTAGTCAACTTAACTAGTGTCTAAGAAAAGTGATTCAGGGATGACTGAATCCAAAGGAAGGTGGTTTACAATTGATTCTGTTAGCTTACCTGGCCAAGCATAATTGATGTCTAAGGCAAGCAACGGAGGGACTCCTACCGATCTTACACTTATATGATCAGTTGATTTGCTGATCTTACACTTAGAGAGCTTGAAGGTGATTTTGATAGTTAGGAGCTATCTAGATCTAAGACGATCCTTAGTTAGGATTATTTACCTAACTTGATTGCTAACCAACATCAAACCTAATTAAAACTAATCTTCTCTCACTTCTTAACTCTAGGACCCCTTAGGACCTCTTCTTTAAAACTCTTCTATCTTTTTTCTCATTTTCTCCTCTTCTCTTTTCAAAAAAAATAATTATAGTAAATTAAAATAAAATAAAATAAAAATAATTAATAATTAAATAATAAAAATAATTAAAAATTAAATAAATAAAATAATAAAATAAATAAAATTTTAATAAAATAATAAAATCATTAAAAAATTATTAAAAAATTTTTAAAAAATAAAATAATAAAAAAAATTAAAAAATTCTTTAATAATTTAAAAAAATAAAATAAAAATATAAATTTTTTATAAAATAATAAAATAATTCTAAAAAATTTAAAAAATTCTAAATCATACTTTAGGATTGCACTAGTACATACATGGTAGAAAATCACTTTATCTGATCTAGTTGAATCCAACCATAAATTGAATGGCTGAACCATATTAAACCCAGATAATCAAATGGCTGAAAATCTTTAGAGAACCACCTAGGCAGATGAAGAAATATTTTATTCCTTTCACCTATAACCCATTGACTTATATCAAATTACTTGATATCCATACTATCCACTATGAGATCAAGCCGACTACAATCCTGATGCTCCCATCCTTCTATAGGAATGCCAATGAAGATCCTTACAAGCATTTGTATGAATTTTTAGAAATCTACTCTATGTTGAGGATTCAAAATTTGACTAAGGATGCCTTTAGACTAATTTTTTTTTTTTTATTAAAAGACAAAGCCAAGTATTGGCTTGGCATAATAGGAAGATCAATCAAAATTTGGGCTGAATTGCAAAATAATTTTTTTAAAAAATTTTATTTCATAAGCTGAATCAATACCATGAAGTAAGTTATCACTAGATTTACTCAACTTTTAGAGAAATAAATTCATGAGTCATGAAAAAAACTTAAGAAACTTATTAAAAAATGCCCACACCATGGTCTGTTTAAGTAGCAAATAGTTTAAGCTTTTTATGAGAATTTAGAAAATTAGTATAGACATATGGTAGATGCATCCCGTAGAGATGCATTTATGAATAAAAGTAAGGATGAAGCCTATGCCTTATTTAAAATCCTAAGATTTTGTTTGGAGCATTACTAGATAATGGTAATCTAGATTATCTAGTAATCTGGATTACCTATAATCTAGATAGATTGCTAGTAATGTTGATTCCTGTATTTGATATATACAGATAATATTGTAGTAAAATTATTGAAAATCTTGATTGACATGTTTGGTATAATAATCAGATTACTAATAATATAACATCAAATTTTTAAAATATTGTCAAATCAAATTTATTAAAAATCACATCCTATGCATAAAATATAAATATAATATATAATATTATATATATTATAATATATAATAATAATATAATATAATATTATAATATAATATAATATTTTTTATATAATATTATATTTATAAAATAAATATATTATATATTATATTCTAATATATATTTATATTTATAATATATATTATATGATATTATTATAATATCATATAATATTATATAATATTATATTATTAAAATATTATTATTATATATTATTATTAAAATAATGATATTATAATAATAATATATAGTATAATATTATTTTATAATAATATTATAATATAACATAATATTATATTATAATAAATTATTATATTATCATAATAATATTATTATTATATTATAGATACTATATTTATAATATAAATATAAATTATATATTACATATTTATAATATATATTATTATAGTATTATTATAATATGTTATTATTATAATATCAAATATTATTAAATTATAAAATGATAATATTATTAAAATATTATTATTATATATTATTATTAAAATAATGATATTATAATAATAATATATAGTATAATATTATTTTATAAAATATTATAATATAACATAATATTATATTATAATAAATTATTATATTATCATAATAATATTATTATTATATTATAGATACTATACTTATAATATAAATATAAATTATATATTATATATTTATAATATATAATATTATAATATTATTATAATATGTTATTATTATAATATCAAATATTATTAAATTATAAAATGATAATATTATTATAAGTATTATTATTAAAATAATAATATTATAATTATATTATATTATAATAATATTATAATATAACATAATATTTATATTATAAAATATTATTATATAATAATATTATTATTATATTATATATATATTATATTTATAATAGATATATTATATATTATAATATATATTATATATAATATATTATATTCTAATATATATTGATATTTATATTATATATTACAAAATATATTTTAATATAATATAATATTATAATATATAATATTATATTATTATAATATTATTATAATATATTATTCTATTATCATATATTATTATAATATTATTATTATATTATATTATATTATTATTATAATATAACATAATATTATATTATATATAATTTTTTGGTGAAGACATTTTCGTTCAAACTTGTCATTATCAGATTACCAAATGTTTGGTAATCTGGATAGCCATCCATCCCATTGGTAATCTGAATTACCTCATCAGAGATAATCTGGATTACCAATCTAAAAGGTATACCAAACATGGTAATCTGGAAGGATCCTTTTAAATTACCAGCAACCTGGATATTGGCTACCAAATACAAGTTAAGTGAAAACTCAATCAACCATGCTTCGTTATCCTTCTATCAAAAGTAGGCAGAAATTCATAAATTTAAACATCCAGAATCTAGTTCTAAGACTGACTTGAACCTGGTAAAGTGGATCTTTTTATCCAAAAATTAGATCCACTCCTAATCCTAGATCAACAATCTCCTGCATAATTCATAGTATCCTCTAATTATCAAGAGATTTGTTCAATCTGTGCTAGCCCAACCCATCATGTGAGTGAATGTCCTATGACTGCATAATTTTCATCTTTTATCCAAGAACAAGTCCAAGTTGCTCAAGACTACTTCAAGCCGATTAATGACTTTTTTCAAATTTATATAACCCAGATTGAAGAAACCACTCTAATTTTTCTTAGATACCCCAACAGACTCAGGCTCGAATCCAATATCAAAATTATGCCTATAATAAGGGTCGGCTTAGTTAGTCTTTCCAGTCATCATATTATAATCAGCCATCATACCTACCTTCTCAACAGACCAATCTAGCTGACGATAGATTTAACCAACTTCAACAACTGATTTTGACTCAACAACAATCTATCATCAAGCTAGAAGCTCAAATAGGATAATTAGTTGAATCTAACATGAGGAGAAAATTAGGTCAATTGCTGAGCCAATCGATTCTTATAAACAATCCACTTAGTATCCACCAACCACCTGGATCAAATTATCAATTCAATGTCCCACCTAAGAATCCCTAATTAGAAAATGCCAAAGTAATTTCTGAACTTAAAAGTTATAGGATTCTTATGGATCCATATCAAGACTAGGTGAGAGAAGCTAGTACTGATGCTAGCTAAAATAAAAATTTAGAAAAAGAGGTTAGTATTGAGACTAACCATATAGAAAAATCTGAGTCTAAAACTAGTACTGATACTAGTTCTAATGAGACTGATAAAGAAAAGAAGAGAGTAGATGATTTATTCGAGATCTATAAACCTAAAATTCTATTCCCTTCAACCCTAGAAGCTGATTCTTCTTCTCATAAAAATCAAGAGGCATACAATGAAAAGCCAATGCAGTTATTTAATCAAGATCATATTAACTTACCTCCATAATTAAAGCCACCTTTAGTCACCATTCCAGTGCCCATTGTATCAAACTTAACTCTTAATATAAAAACTCAATTTATGAGCATTCTAGAAGAACAAATAGGAGAAATTCTTGACAAACATGGATCTGAGGATGGGGTCGCATTCTATCTTTCCAAAATTAATAATGAATATATTAATAAAGTGATAATAAACTATCTTTCTTAGATTAACAATCCAAAATCATTGAAGTTTGTCAATATAGTATTTGACACAAGATAGTAAGCTATCTTATGTTTGGCTAAAGATGGTAAACTTAGTGCTTGTTGGAAGGCTACCCAATATTTAATTTTTTTTCATCTAATTTATTTTTTTAGTTTATTTTCTTTTTAGAATATTTTGAATAAAGTTAAAGAGAGAGTCAAATTTTCAAAAGCATATGCTGGATCATCAAAAATATATTAAGTTAGGTGTATCTTTCCTATTTTTTATTATACCTTTTATTTTTCTTTCTCCATTGAGGATAATGTCAATTAAGTTGGGGGAAGAATAATAAAATTTTTAAATTTTTTTTCAAAATTCTCGAAGAAGTTAGTATTTAGTATTTAGACATCCGATTATGCATAAGAATCGAGTTGAACTAAGCATTTTTAAAAAAAATTGATGTACAAATCAAAGAATTTATGAGATATTGAGGGATAAAGTATTAAAAAAATCCAATAAAGAGTTAAGTCTAGGATATAAATATTTTTTTTTAACACTTTTGATTTTTTTTCTACCAGCATCAAAGAAAAATCTACTTTTTATGGACTTGTATAGGATAACTATATATTTCTTTATAAATAATAAAATAATTTAATAAAATAATTTTTAAGTACTTCTTACTAAGGAACCGAATCTCTTTGCCTAAACAAGCATTGAGTTTTGCATCAAAAGATGGAAAAAATAAAGAAGCTCGTTGTAAAGCTAGTCTTAACTCATAGCCTATTTGATTTGAGCTAGTAAGTTTGAGAGGTATTTTATACTTAGTGCTCTAAAGCCAACTGGTTTGGAAGTCATTATCCCAAGACTCGCTACATGAATCAAATAAAAAGCTTAAGGGGTTAAGATACTCAATAGTAGTACAATGTTAAAAAAAAACATACATTGATTTTCGATCGAGTAACCAGATCCCATTGCCTAAGTAAGCAATGATATTCGCATCAAAAAGTAGACAATGTGAATTATAAAAAAAAATTATAAATGAAGGGCTGAAGTAACAATACACTTGTCCAAATAAAAGTTTAGATAATTTAGAGATAAAGGTAGGTCAATTTAGAAAAAGTTCAAAAAATTTGATATTCTTCACTTAATTTTTATATTGGTAAGTACTAATACTCTAATAATATACCTCATTTATACTCTACTGAACATCAATGGCTATTTTGAAAACTGCTTAGATAAAATTCAAAATTCCAAAGTTAAAAGATATTTAAAACTAAATTATTTCTTTACTGAAGGATGAGCAAAGTTTAAGTTTGGAGGTGTGACAAGTACCATAAATTCACTAATAAAGTATTAATTTATTAATTAATTTATATTTATTTTTAATAATTAATAATTAATTTATATATATTTTTAAAAAATTAATATTTTTATTATTAAAAATTAATTTTAAAATAATAAAATAAAAAATAAAATATTATTATCAATAAAAAGAGCCTATTTTTTTGATCATATTGAAATAAATTTAGAGCAAAACAAAGTTAAAATGGATCCAAAATGAATTTTTAAAGAAAAAAGAAAAAAATTTTAAAAAATGATAAATGGCTCAGTCGGTGCATCTAGCTCTGTCGACTCGTTCCTCCAATCCGGCGTGCCAAGCCAAAGTGACCCAGCCACATGGCAGCAAGCCATCCAGCTAGCCACCTACTCCCGCACACCACTGACGTCACCCTGACATCAAATTCATCGTGGCTCACCGTAAACCCTTAAGCAAGGGCAATTTGGTCATTTCTCATGAATGCCGCATGTTGATTCACTATGGTTTGTGGTACACTCGGTCCAATCAATCTACAAGCATAGTAATGCACCATCCAATGATCCAGGTTGATGCCGATGAAGATTCGATGGTCCGTGGGGTTTCCAATTTTGATTTGATTTTCAGCTCTTCCCAAATCACGATTGAACAGCTCTAAGCACTCTAGAACATGATCGGACGGCTAAAGACACCCTTGATTCTGATTCAAACATCCTGAGCATGATCTGATGGCCTAGATTCACCTATTTAGTGCGATCCAATGGCCTATATTAATTCTGACTTGATCTGGGAGTATAAAACAGGTTTTTAAGTAATTTTTGAGCCCTTTGATTAAGATTCAATGGCCAGAATGTAGGGAACTCAACAAAAGTGACCCAGATACTGTTTTAATCTAATTTTCACTCGAATTTCTTCCATTTTTGTCAATCAAGGTCTATCTTAGTTCCATATTGCCTGTAGCAAAGATCTCCAGCGCTCCAACACCTACAAATAAGACCCCAAGCCTCCAAATCAATCTATCTTCGATCATGGAAAAGCTACGGTCTAGGGTTGGAGCCATGCTTGGGTTAGAGGCTACTTCAAGGCAACGGATGCTGTGAAGAAGAGCTATCTCCTACTCCATCATCACATCGACACTAATTCAAGATAAAAAATCAGCCTATTTTAATTTTTATTTTCTTTTTTTTAATTTCATGTATTTAAATTTTAAATTAAGTTTTAATTAATGTAAATTTTTTTATGCACTTTAAATTTTAATTTTAATTTTTAATTTCTATACTTTAATTATTACTCTTTATTTTATTACAAGTAGATGCTAAGATCTAACCAGTAGATCTTAGTACCAAATTTAATTTTTCTTATTATTTAATTTTTATTTTTTATTTTTAATTTTATTTTATGACTTTAATTTTATTTTTAAATTTTTTTTATAAAAATTAAAGATTTTAAAACTAAAATACTGCCTTCTCTGTGGATTCGATCCTACTCACTACTTACTGGTATTTTTAATTAATTCAAGAAGTTGGATTTAAATAGATAAACACGATGTCTTAACAACAACATCGTGCTCTTATCACTTAGCAGCTTGGTTACATAAAGAAATAGCTGGGAAATTCCTCTGAGTAACACCTAGCAAATTGGAATTAAGTGAAAAATTCACGAGTTGACATCTAGCAACTCTTTTTCTTAATTTATTCTCTTCCAAAATATAAAGCCACCGATTCTTGTTATAATTGTTTTGAGCTCTAAATCTAAACAGAAAGGAAAGAGGAGAAGAGAGAGCTAGAGAAGATAGATTCCTCAGTTAGAAATCAAGGCAAATTCAATGGGAAAAGAAATAATTTTGCTATAGACATTTGAAAGAAGAAAAGCTGCTATTGTTAGAAAAAGAAAGGAGCTGGTTCTATAGCAACAGAGTTTTAATTAATTAAAGAAATGATGAAAGCTCAAGAGGGTGCTTCAAGGGACTTAAGCACCAAGATAAGAAAGATAGCACAGTAGCTAATTTAAGCTTGAGGCGAGTGTGTTTTCTATCTAACTCTGATTTTTCTTATATGATATTTATTATGAAAGAGGCAAGTTTTGCAAAGTAAATAAGTTTATTTGCTATTGATTTTAGTTTATATGTATGTGTTTATGCAAACAAGAAAACCAAAAATGAGTTTTACATGTGTATGTGACTTTACTTTGAATGATATGGTATTATGTTTTGGAAGGTGTTAAAACAATTTATTGACACTTATCTAAAAGTGATTTGCTCTTTATCTATGTTGCATTGATTGTGTGGTTGCAACTTTGATGATGAAAGTGATATTGTCATGATTGACAAGTTATATATATATGTCATATGTGTATATATATTCCTGTGGGAATAGTAAAGCAAGCTTTATGCAGAAAGTTTTCATTGAATCGGTTTTCAATAGGTGACCCACAGGAGTGATCAACCTATGGGATAAATTATGATATTGCTTATGAAAAAAAAATATTTAGATGGCTCTTGGCAGTGAAACTTTGCCTAGTGGGGCTCTATATTTAGCTGACACCTCCACAATCTTTGTCCAATGGAGCTTTATACTAATAACGTTTTATCGACTGCCCTTGGTAGGGGTGCACTAGAGTGCAGTCAACAGTATTTAGTAGTTTTATTTTATTGAGTTAGCACCTCCACAGTCTTGTTTGAATTTGTAGCAGTGATCGTATTGACTGCCCTTGGTAGGGGTGCACTGGGGTGTAGTCAATGGTAATTAGCAACTTGATGTTATTTAATTGGTTACATGGTTGAAATTTATTTCAGCAAGCAAAAGCTTTCTTGAATGTGTTGCTAGCAAGTGGTGTGTATGTGAGATATAGATCTCAAATGAATTAGTATACTGTAATTTGCTTTATCTCAACAAAGCTTTCTTTCAACAAAGTGATTTAATTATAATTTTACTTTTATTTGACTCATATTTATTTGAAAGCACAGCAGAAATATAAATCATATTATGATAATGAGTATTACAGCTATGTTTTTTGATTTTTCAATGATAGATTGATTATTCACTCACTAAGACTTTTCCAAGTCTCACCCTTCACTATTTCTACTTGCAATTTTGGAGCAGCTTAGCTCATAAATCTATTTCAGCTTATGTATCAGCATCTCTAGTGGAGGAAGTGTTTTGGTTATATTAGCCTATAAAAATAAATGTATTCATAAGTGACTTATGTATTTGAGCTAAGTATGATAATTTATAAAAGAAGTATCATTTTATGATGTATTATATATTCGATGTCAGAGGAGGGTGTTGTATGTTGGTAGAAAATGATAAGTATATTTTACTTCTGACTGGTACGTACAGAGTGTGGTTTTTATGGGAAACATTGAGTTTGGTTTTTAAGAAAGATTATATTTGACCGAAATGCCAGTGTTGTAGATTGAACGAATGAACAGATTAATTTTTAATTATCTTAAGCAAGTTTAAGTGATATTACAGTATAGCCATAATTCATAAATTCCCTTAAACTTTAGATAAAAATGGGGTGTGGCACCACCTCCCAAGATTTAGGGGTGGGGTGTTACATGTTTGGTACCAAAGCCAAGGTTTAATGGTTTATAGAGATAAGCAAAGGTTTAATTGATAATATAAGCAAGGTTAAGTTGGAGATCAGTGCAAGTATTTTTATAATTAGTACTGCAGATGAGTCAAAAGTTTATAATCAGTAAAGATGAGCAAAGATTTGTAGTCAGCAAAGATAAGAAATGGTTATGGTTAATGGAGATTGGTAATGGTTTATGATCAGCAGGTATGAAAGATGAGCAAAGATTTGTAGTCAGCAAAGATAAGAAATGGTTATGGTTAATGGAGATTGGTAATGGTTTATGATCAGCAGGTATGAACCTAGATCAGAGCAGAAAGGTTTATGCTCTTTAAGAATTATAAGTTAATAGATCTAAAAGCTAAGGTATATGATTACAAAGATTGGGGTACAAGTAATATTGAAAAGTAGTAATGTAACTATAAGTATTGCTATAAATTTAAAAAGAAGATATATCTTGAGTAAGAGTTGGGTGGTTACCAGAAATTAAGATACAATCTCTGGTGATACTATGAATTGTTAGTAATTATATATTTTGAGTAATCGAGTATTTGGTTAATGAGCATGAATTAAGCAAGTATGTTTACGGTGTTGATAGCTTTTGAAATAAAAGAAGTATGTGTATTCTTATGTTTCTTATTCGAGCTAAGTATTGCATCCTTTATGAAATTTGTGTTAGTATGACTTAGTGAATGGTGATGAGTTAAGGATTAAATGGCAATTGTCAGAAATAATTTTATAGAAATGGTTGACTTGGAATATTAATTATAGATCATGAATGTAATTGAGATATCTCTGAAGATTATTTTAGCTAAAATTACAAAAGAATTGGGACTTCTAGACCTGATCTATGGAGTAGAAGAAAGGAAAGGAAGGTATGTAAGAGCATATGTGGAGATAACCATTAATAGAAGGGAATAATCCTATAAAACCTTCAGATAGATGTGGAGCAAGAAAAATCAGAAGAGCAAGTGGGAGTTTATACTCGGAATACCTTAAAGCATCGCTTTAATTTTGAAGTGCAAGATGTAAATTATGAAGATATGAAAGAGTATAAGCATTTACTTCAAAGAACAAGATTAAAGTATAATGTTGTAAGTGCAGAGCTTCAGCAACTAAGGTGGAACTATGAAAGAGCAAATGATAGGAGTAGAAGATATCTTAATCAATGTGCAGACCTGAGTCAACAGGTGTAAAGATTGAGAGAAGGGCTTCTTCCAGATACAAAATCTTCTTCTGGAGAAAATTGAAATTACAAAGAAATGAGTCAACAAAGGTATGGCTTAGTAATGTTTAAATTAAGTTTATGTATATTTGATGAATGGGAATATGTTAATTGAGTTTCTTTGAGCATTAGCTTATGTTGAGCACTTAAGATAAAATTCATCATTATGAAAAACTTTGAGAAGGAGGTAGGATTATTCTTAAGAGGAATTCTATCAAAAGTAAAGTTGATTGAACGTTATCATTGAAACTCAAAAATTACTTGATGTAGGAAGTACAAATTTTAAGGATGAAATTTATTTTAAGGAGGGAGAAATGTAATATCCTGAACTAACAAAATAATAAATTAAAGATTTATGTTCATGTATGTATGGCATAGCAATTTATTTATGATTTATTTGAGCCATTTGAGCGTAAATTGTGACAGTCCACTATTGTGAGTCTTAAAAGTTTTCTAAGTCTAAAAGCTAGCACTTGTATAGGATGCTACACAAAATATGAATTTTCTTAAAATAAAAATTGATGGTAATTGATCCTTAGATATTGGTGAGTTGCAAAATAATTTTTAATGAATTGTGGAGATCCTTTAACCTATCCGGTATGAAGTAAGAATGTTTTAAAAGTATCAAGGTTAAGAAAATTTGAACTAGAGCCCAAATTTTGAAATCTTATTCTTAAGTATTTTGATTTTTATGATACTCTTATTGAATTCAAATAAGAGGGTGTTCCTTATTTACATTTATATTTTAAAGTCAATGGACATTAACTTAAAAAAAAAAAATGTAAATAAGCAGAGTATCAGGAGAGTATCAAAATAAAGTTTCTGAGATTCAAGGATTCAAGGGTTCGTGTAAATAAGTAGAGTATCAAGAGAGTATCAAAATAAAGTTTCTAAGATTCAGGGATTCAGGGATTCGAGAAGTCTCGGCCTGAATTCAAGATGACTCGAGTTTCAAGCTACAGAAATCAAGTTTCTATTCTCTTGAGAGTGAGATATCTCGATGCAGAATCGAAAGGTCTCGATTGTGTTGAGACGTCTCGACTTGAAAGCGAGATGTCTCAGTTTGCAAAAATTTTTGGGAGCAGCTATTAACCAATAGTGTTTCAAGTTATGAATTTTAAATCATTTCTCATGGAATGACTTAGTGATAAGTACCATAAATTTATCTATAAAAGTATTAATTTATCAATTAATTTATATTTATCTTTAAAAATTAATAATTAATTTATATATTTTAAGAAATTAATATTTTTATTAATTAAAAAACTAATTAAAAAATAATTTTAAAAAAATAAAATATTATTATTAGTAAAAAAAGCTTTTTTTTATCATAATGAAATAAATTTGGAGCAAAACAAACTTAAAATCGATCTGATTTGAATTTTTTTAAAAAAAAGAAAAAATTAAAAAAATGATAAACAGCTCAATCGACGCATCTAGCTCAGCTGGCTCATTCCTCCAAGCCAGCACGCTAAGCCAGAGTGATCCAGCCACACGCCAGTAAGCCATCCAGCCAATCGCCCAACCCCACATGCCGCTGATGTCACCTTAACGTCAAATTCATTGCGGCTCACCATGAACCATTAAGTGAGGGTAATTTGATCATTTCCCATGAATGCAACGTGCTGATTCACTGCAGTCTTTGGTACACTCAATCCAATCGATCTACAAGCACAGTAATGCACCATCCAATGGTCCAGGTTGATGCCGATGAAGATTCGATGGTCCGTGGGGTTTCCAGTTTTGATTTGGTTTTCAGCTATTCCCAGATCGTGATTGAACAACTCTGACTGCTCTAGAACACGATCGGACAGCTGATGACACCCCTGATTCTGATTCAAACATCCTGAGCATGATCTGATGGCCTAGATTCACCTATTCAGCATGATCTAATGGCCTATATTAATTCCAACTTGATCTGGGAGTATAAAATAGGTTTTTAAGTAATTTTTGAGCCCTTTGATCAAGATCAAACATCCAGAATATAGGGAACTCAATAGAAGCAACCCAAATGCTATTTTAATCCAATTTTTACTCAGATTTCTTCCATTTTTGTCAATTAAAGTCTACCTTTGTCCCATATTGCCTGCAGCAAAGATCTCCAACCCTCCAACACCAATAAATAAAACCCCAGGCCTCCAAATCAATCTATCTTCAATCATGAGAAAGCTACGGTGTAGGATGAGAGCCATGCTTAGGTTAGAGACTGCTTCAAGGCAATAGGTGCTATGAAGAAAAACTATCTCCTATGCCACCTTCACGCCGATGCCAATCCAAGATCAAAGATCAACCTATATTAATTTTTATTTTTTCTTTTCTTTTTAATTTCATGTATTTAAATTTTAAATTAAATTTTAATTAATACATTTTTTTATGTACTTTAAATTTTAGCTTTTTATTTTTAATTATAATTTAATTTCTATACTTTAATTATTACTCTTTATTTTATTGCAAGTAGATGCTAAGATCTAACCAGTAGATCTTAGTACCAAGTTTAATTTTCCATATCATTTAATTTTTACTTTTTATTTTTTATTTTATTTTTTAATTTTAATTTTATTTTTTAAATTTTTTTATTATTTTTTAAAAATTAAAGATTTTAAAACTAAAATACTACCTTCTCTATAGATTCAATCCGACTCACTACTTACTACTTATTTTTTTAATTAATTCAAGAAGTTGGATTTAAACTGATTAATACGGTGTCTTAACAATAATATCATGCTCTTATCAAGTTTTTGGCATCATTGCCGAGGAAGGTAAGAGTATTAATTTTTTTTTTATTTTTTTTATTTTTTTATAAATTAATTATAAATAAATTTTTAATTTTTTTTACTTTTTGTAAATATTGCTTACTAACTTTTTTCTTTATTTTGTAGAAAAAAATAAAAAAAGAAGAAAAAAGAATAAAAAGATTAGGGCAAGGAGGAAGCTTCCAAGTTTTCTTGGTGAGATCAATCCTGACCCTAGAATTTTTTAATATATTATTTTATTTTTAAATTAATTAAAAATATCCATTTAAATCTAATTAAAAGCTTCATGATAAGATTAAAAATCCTAACTACTTAGAGCATCTATCATATTAGCTTTATTTTTTATTTTATTTTTGGTGATCGCTGGAGATAAGGTAAACTCTTCAAAATTTAATTAATTTCATGCATCTAATTTAGCTACATAGAACTCCTTGTTGAAAGTGATTGTGCATATTTATATTAAACCAAATTAAGGGCATAACCCATTAAACAAGATAAGGTGGGGATTTGATCATCCTTTCTTGACTCATAAATAACGAACCAGCATCCTGTATTGATCTAAGTCTTTAATTTTAAAATCAATTAAACATCCATCCAAGGAACTCGAGCTCATTAGGATAAGAAATCCTAAAAGTTGGAGAGGGTTAGGATTAGTCAACTTAACTAGTGTCTAAGAAAAGTGGTTCAGGAATGACTGAGCCCAAAGGAAGGTGGTTTGTAATTGATTCCATTAGCTTATCTGGTCAAGCATAATTGATGTTTAAGATAACCAATAGAAGAACTTCCATCAATCTTATACTTACCTAGCTAGTTGATTGGTTGATCTTACACATGGAGGGCTTGAAGATGACCTTAGCAATTAGGAGCTGTTTAGATCTAGGACAATTCTTAGTTATGATTATTTGTCTAACTTGATTGCTAACCAACATCAAATGTAATTAAAACTAATTTTCTCTCACTTCTTAGCGTTAGGATCCCTTAGGACCTCTTCTTTAGAATTCTTCTTTCTTTCTTCTCCTTTTTTTCTTTTTTCTTTCAAAAAAATAAAATAAATTAAAATAAAATAAATAAAAATAATTATATAATTAATAATTAAATAATAAAAATAATTAAAATTAAAAAAAATTAAAAAATTAAAATAAATAAAAATAATAAAATAATAAATAAAATTATAATAAAAAATAAAATCATTAAAAATCATTAATTTTTTTTAAAAATAAAATAATAACATAATAATAATAATAAATTCTTTAAAAAATTCTTAAAAATTCTAAAAAATAAAATTAAAATATAAAAATTAAAAAAATTATAATTTTTTAAAAAAATAAAAAAAATTTAAAAAATCTAAAAAATTTTGAACCACATGTTAGGATTGCACTAGTACATACATGATAGAAAATTACTTTACCTGATCTAGTTGAACCCAATCAAAAAATTGAATGGCTAAACCATATTAAATCTAGATAATCAAATGGCTGAAAATTTTAGAGAACTACTTGGCAAATGAAGGAATATTTTATTCCTTCCATCTATAATCCATCGACTTATATCCAGTTATCTGATATCCATACTACCTACTATGACATCATGCCAATCACAATCCAGATGCTTCCATCCTTCTATGGAAATGCCAATGAAGATCCTTACAAGTATCTAGATGAATTTTTAGAAATCTGCTCTATGGTGAGAATTTAAAATTTGACTGAGGATGTTCTTAGACTAATTTTATTTTTTTTCATTAAAAGATAAAGTCAAGTATTGATTTGGCATAATAGAGAGACCAATCAAAACTTGGGTTGAATTATAAAGTAATTTTTTAAAAAACTTTTATCCCATAGATCGAATCAACACCATGCAGCAAGCTATCACTAGATTTGCTCAATTTTTAGGAGAACAAATTCACTAGTCATTGAAAAGACTTAAGAAACTTATTAGAAAATATCCACACCATTATCTGTCTAAGTGGCAAATAATTCAAGCTTTTTATAAGAGTTTAGAAAATCAATATAGACAGATGGTAGATACATCCTATGAAGGTGCATTTATCAATAAAAGTTAGGATGAAGTCTATACCTTATTTGAAATTCTAAGATTGTGTTTGATGCATTACCAGATAGTGGTAATCTAGATTACCTATAATCTGGATAGATTGCTAATAATGTTGATTTCTATATTTAATATAAAGATAATATTGTAGTAAAATTACTAAAAATCTTTATTGATATATTTGGTCTGACAATCAGATTACTGGTAATATAACATCAAATTTCTAAAATACTCTCAAATCAAATTTATTAAAAATCACACCCCATGCATAAAATATAAATAAAATATATAATATTATATACATTATAATATATATTATATATAATATATTATATTTTAATGTATATTTATATTTATAATATATATTATAATATATAATAATAATAAAATATAATATGATATTATATTATATTATAACATAATATTATATTATATAATATTATATTTATAATATAAATATATATTATATATTATATATAATATATTATATTCTAATATATATTTATATTTATAATATATATTATACTATATTATTATAATATCATATAATATTATATAATATTATATTATAATAATAATATAAGTATAATATTATTTTATAATAATATTATATATATAACATAATATCATATTATAACATATTAATATTATCATAATAATATTATTATATTATAAATATTATATTTATAATATAAATATATATTATATATTATATATTTATAATATATATTATTATAATATTATATTATACTATATTATTCTAATATTATTATAATATTTTATTATTATATTATCATATATTATTAAATTATAAAATAATAATATTATCATTATTGAAAAATATATCCTAAAGTCAATCATCTAGATTGTAGATGATTGAGCTAAATATAATTATACTTAAATTATTAATAAATAAAATTATTATTTTGGTATTTCATCACTCTTGTGTATCTTTCTATAATGAACTCTCATATGATGAAGTTCTTAGGACTATTTAGATTCGACAAAGAAGGATTTGACATTTAGTCCTTAAAACCAGTTCACAATCAAATGATTTGTTATTACCCAGGATAATAATGTATCAAGTGTAGGTCATTATATGCCATAAGTGTTTGTTATCCTCTTAACCAAGAAGTATGAAGATACTGTTACGGCATGCAGGTGAAGTGTAGAGATACATTTCACTGAACGTGATCCAACTACAAAGCTTTCTACTATCAAGAGTTGCTCACAAAGAATATGGGTATAAGTGTCCCTTAGATCTGAGATCACCATGGTGACTTGCAAGCAACTCACTGCACTTAGGTACCAGACTATCTGAATTTCTAATTTAGTGATGGAAGGCTACTAGGTGCAATTAAGTATTTATGAAGTCGGTGTGTGAGTCAAGATGGGATTGACCCCTCCAAGTATTAGAGCAAGTGCATCATTGTATTTTAATTTAGCAAATTCTCGATCGGGGTGGTCCATGTGATGGACACTGAATTTTAAAATACACTATAGATGAATTTTAAGATTGATAGTAAATTCTAGATCATCCTTTGAGTATCGAGATCAAAGGGATGAATTATACAGTAACTATATGCCACGGGTTCGTCATTGTTGTATTATGACTTTTTGATCTATCCGAACGTCGGATACCATTGCTAGATGGTCACATCGATTGATATAAGAAATTGGTTTCTGTGCTATTGGCTTAGGATTTGAACCTATGGGATCATACACAATAGAAGTTTCTACTTGATCTGATGGCTAATCTAGAGTTCCAATGGTCTGGGACTCTATGGTCAAGAGTCCCACTAAATTGGGACTCTATGATCGAGAGTCCCACTGGACTAGGACTTAAAGTCCTACTTATTTGAGACTCTCTGATCAAGTGTTTCACTAGTCTGAAACTCTATGATCGTGAGTTTTAGTCATTTGGGATACTGGATTCAAGAGTCCTACTAATTTAGGACTCTTTAAGAATTTCATATTGATGGAACTCTATTGCCCAGACATCCACCAAATTAGGACTCTATTTTTTAAAGGATTAATTAGCAATTTGATTGTTGATTAGCTCAATTTGATTAAGCGATGAGGATTTGATCAAGTTTGATTGATTTTGATTCGATTGGATTTGACTCGATCTGGTCATGAGATGATCTAATTGCTATGGAAGATTTGACCTTGATTTGATCAGAGACTGGACCTAATTAATTTTTAATTTGATTAAAATTTTATTAGATTAGGTTAAACCTAATTTGGTTGGATTTAACCTGATCTAATTGATTTAAATTAATTGATTTGGTTGAAATCAATTTGGACCAAGTCAAATGAGATTTGAATTCAAATTCTCCCTAGCGCCCATCATATTTGACTTTTCCACCTTGACCCACACTCCATCTGGAATTTACGTAAGTTTTTCACATGCAGAAATGGTTGTGCACCCCTCCTCTCTTCTCTCTTTGACTTGCTCCAAGTGTTGGGCTGGTTTAAATTTAAGTTGAATTTTGAATTCAACTTAGGTTGTTATTGGTTGAAACTACTTTACCCACTCATCCTTATCTGCTTTCCATGCCACCAAGAGATTTCACGCACTTATTTTTTTTGCATTCTTAGAGTGTAGGTGCATAGAAGGAGAGTCCTTCTACACATCTAAAACCCTAGAGTGGGCATTGGGAAAGGGATAAGGACTTGAATTTTGAATTCAAGCAAGTGGTTCAAACCACTTAAACTTCACGCATTTTTTTCCATTGCATTCACGCCAATAAAAAGGGCAATTTTTGGGCGTGTGGGTTTTTACAAGAGTGATCTGAGGAGGAGCGTAGGAGGGTTTCTTAGAGAGAGAAATCCAATGGAGTGCACTATTAGAAAATATATCCTAAAGCCAATCATCTAAGTCGTAGATGATTGAAATTGGTATATAAATTTTCTAATAATAATAGTTATTTGGCTAGTTCATCATAGAAGTTCTATCTTCCTTAAATGAACTCCTAAATTATGATGAAGTTCTTAGAACCATAATCAATTGATAAAGAAGGATTTATCAGATGGTTCTTAAACTATTCACGATCAAATGATAAGTTATTAACAAAGATGATAACTTATTGAGTATAGGTCGCTATATGCTATAAGCATTGGTTGTCCTCGTAATCAAGTGGTGTGGAGATACTGATATGACATCCAGATGAGATATAAGAGTACATCTATACTGAACGTGATCAATATAGCACTCTACTATCAAGAGTAGCTAGTTAAGGACAATGGATATAAGTGTCCCTCCGATCTGATATCACCATGGTGACTTATAAACAACTCACTATACTTTGGTGTCGGACTGTCTGTATTTTTAATATAGATTTGGAAGATTTTGGATATAGCCAAGTACTTATGAAGTCAGTGTATGAGTCAAGATAGGATTGACCACTCCTAATTAGCTTCTGAAAGAGAATATCTCGTTGTGTTTCAATTTAGCAAAACCTAGGCCTGGGTAATTCTCATGAGGAGTCACGAGATTTGCAAAATTTTGAGACATAATTAAGATGACTTGTATGAGTGTTGATAGCATACTCTAAATCATCTTGAGCATTATTAATCATAGGGATGAATTATACAGTAACCATGGGCTAAGGTTCTAAGAATGTTGTTTTGCATACATTCAACCTATCCGGACGTCGGGAATCATTGCTAGATGATTACTTCGATTAGTATAAGAATTGGTTCCTATGCTATTGGCTTAGGTTCAAACTTATAGGATCATACACATAAGAGATTGTAATCTAATTAGATGGTTAATCGATGATTGAAAATCATTCTAAGATCAAATATTTAATGCAATTGATGTTTGACTTAATGTAAGTATTGCAGGAGTATCGATTAGCAATTAGATTGCTACTTGGTTCAATCTAATTGAACAATCAGGCTGAGATCAACTCTAATTAAATTAGATTTAATTAAAATTAATTTAGACTTAATTAGATTAAGTTTAATTAGTTTATTGAATAAGCCAATTGCAAGGAAGAATAAGTTTCTGTTCGACTAGGATTTGAGTATACCTAATTTCTAATTTGATTAAAAATTAAACCTAATTTAAATTTGATTAAATCTAATTTAATTAAGCTTCTAATTAGATTAGGATTTTTTATTAATTAGATTGACTTAAATCAAATTTAGGATTGGGTCCAAATGGGTTTGACCTAGTATATATGAGAATCCTAGTTAGACTAGGATTCCATCTTCTCCTTTACGCCACCTAAGAGCCCACGCCCACTAATTTTATTTGTAGATTTTTTCTAAGATTTCCATGCCTAAGGAATGTTTTTCCTCACCCCTTATTTTGGAGATTTTGAATCAAATCTGATTTGATCCATTTTGGAAAGTGGTTTGGTTTGTTTTCTTTTGAAAGAGTCCCTTTTGACCAAAACACCTCTTCCCTTCTTGTGCTAATTTTCTCCATGCCATATTTTCTTTTTGTTGCCACTTTTTCCTCTCTTTTGTGCATGGTTTCCTAGTCTCCATGCACTTCCATGTTTGACTAGGTCATTTGACCTAATCTCCCTTATTTTGTGGTGCCTCCTATTAGATAGGAGGAAGGCATCAAAAACTCTAGGTTTTCCATGGAAAAAAGAAGAGAAAAAGAGGTTATGGTGTGGGGATTATGGGTGCCTACTTTCTTGGAGAAAAAGGTTTCATTAGGACATAAAAAGTCCATGATGAAGACAAAGGTAAGAGAATATTATTTTCTCTTGTAGTTTTCTTCCATGTTATTTCCTTCTTATTTTTATATGATTTTTATATGATAAAAATCTAAGAGAGAGAGAGAGAGGAAGAGGGCATGGAGATCTATGCTCCAAAATGTTTGGGTATGATGATCATCTTCGGACATAACTGATCATGATCTAATGAGAGAAGAAGGTCTTCTTTTAGGGTTTTCTTGAGAACCCTTTTTTTCTATATTTTTATGAGATTTTTCTATGAAAAAAATCAAAGAGGAAGTGATATAGAAGCATGAAAATTTTCTAAAAAAGAAGGTCTCTTCTTATTCAAGTATGGAGATTCGTTTAGGACATCAACGATTGATGTCCTGAAAAGAAAAGTTGTGTCTTCTCTTAAGATCTTTCTTAACTATTTATTTTCTGATTTTTTTTGAAAGTTTTAAGAGTCAGATTTTTTCCTTAATCCTCCTCATATTCTTCATCTCTTGGAGTGTCCAAGAGATTAGAAGAATAAATTTTAGATTAACCATCTGGAGGAATCCACGAGAAGCAAGCACTTCGAGCAGATCTTCATTCGACGAACCTTCGATTTTGTTGCAGCCTCATGTAGATCACTTGTAGAGACTGAACGCATATGCGTCTCCAAAGATAACAATGAAAATCAATCATAGAGTTCTCAAGCCACGCAAAGGTAATAGATTTGATCTCTTCTCTCACCTATATGCGATCTAGTTTTTAGATCTAGAATCATTCTAAATCTAGAATATTAATTTGATCAATATCAAAACCTTTTATTTTCATATTTAAGAATGCATTGTGATATATTATAGATCCTAGATGTAAGATTTAGTAATTAGATTATATTCATTTGTAGATTAAATGGTTTAATTTACAACTTCTATCGTGTTATATTTCAGAAATGTTTTGAAATTCATGCAAAAAACCCTGCATATTTTCCATCAATGATATCAAAGCATCTAAGTTCTTTTATAACATGATCATGTTTGCATTAAAATAAATCTAAAAAATAAAAATAATGATCGCACAAACTATAGATTGTCCTGCTGTAAGGTTTACCTCTTATAGTGGAGAGGTTGTCCTGGTATGTTACGATCTAGAAAATTGATTATAAAATCTTTAGAATAGATCTAATATTTTTTATGATGTGTTTGAAGGGTTTAATCTAAATTTTATCATAAATTAGTTTTTAGATTAGATCTAAATAATTTCATAATTTTTATGTAGAGTACATAATTTTAGATTAAACATGAACAGGACCTTAAAAAGGATTCTGTTTGCTAGTCGAGCCAGCACGACCAGTGTGCCAGCCATGATACGATTTCTGGATGATGCTCCAATCGGCTCAGTCAGGAATTAGACCAGCTTGGATTCATTTCAGGCTAGCTTGGATGAGATCCGAGCCTTTTCGATGCGAACGATGGCCTTCTAGCCTTCTGCCCAAGCTGGCTATCTCAGAATCGAGTCGGCTCGACTTCTGCTCAGGCCAGCTCGGATGAGATCCGAGCCAGCCCGACTGAGAAGTTGGCTGAATGTCATAATTAGTTGGTTTTATGTGATCAAACCTACAACTAGTGCTTGTTTATGAAATAAGCTAATCCATTTTTGAAATGAGTCGATCTATTTAATGAAATGATGTTAAAGTGTAAAGAATCTTTCAAAATTTGAAAAATATTTTTAAAATATCGAATCTTAACCCCAACCTTGAACTTAATTAAGAATTAAGTGATTGTTTAGGATCTAGGTTTGTAATTTGAAGATCCTAAGATAATTTCATAAAACATAGGTTAAAGGATAATGAGTTTGCTTTGATCAGGTCATTAACTAGATTAGACCTAGGGTTAGATTAAATATGAACTAAGTTAAAAAATTAATCAAATCTAATTAATAGTTAATTAGGATTAGATCATTTCTTTAGATTAATTTAATAGTTGTAGTTTATCAAAGTCCATATATCTAACAAATGAACACTGATCGTGGCTTAGTGGCTGAGCCTGAGTCTTTAAGTAGACCAAATTAAAATTGATAAATCGATTGGTGTCTAAGATAAGTCTGGCATTTTCAGATTGATGGTTTTTAATTGACAACCCACTTATCTGACCATTTCTAATGGTGTCTAAGGAAAGCCTTGGCAGACCCTCCCATCGATCTTACTTACCTGACCAATGTGGTTAATCAGATCTTGATTAGGTTGCTCATTAATTCATGCCAACCCATGTCACATAAAAAATTAGTTAAACAAATTTTATTCAGTGAGACTGATTTAGGTGCCTATGGACCAATATTAATCCTAGTCCTTATCAAAGACTTGAGAAGTCAGTGGAAGGAATTGACTTGGTGAAGTCAGTAGAAGCAAATTGGTCCATGTCCTTTCTATCCTTAAATCATAAATAAATTTAAATTCTCTAAAATTATTAGATCCTTAAAATGATAAAGTTATGAAGATAACTAAGTCATAGCCTCCCATTAAGGTGTTTGATAATGGATCCATTAACTCAATAATCATTGGAGACCCATAGGCTTAATACTTGTTGACTAATGGAATTATCATTCATCATATGATGACTTGAATGTATCTCTCTAATGGTGGTTAGGTTGACCAACCATAGTTGGGCTTAATCATTCATTGATTAGATGCACCAAGTATAGTCATGTTAATGGTTGGATCTAATCGGATCCTTACAGTGGAGGCCTTAGCCTACTGATTAGGTTTCTGGGGCAAAATTAAATTATTAGAAGTTGTTTGGAGAAATAATTAGTTATGAACCTATCCTTAGATGTACATGGGTTGACCAACCATAGTTGGACTTGTGTGCAGTCTATGTGGATTCTAGTACCTATTAGAAAATTAAAATAATTTTCTGAATTAGAGGTAGAGGTTACCAATTTGAATAAAATAGTAGGAGAATCTTAAGACGAAAGTCCAAGTCTCTAGGCTTAAAATAATTCATATACTTGGGTCTATGTTCTCTTTACTCATAGAATAAGACTAAACCCTAATTGCTCCAATCATTGTTAGACAATGATGACTTATGGAATCTAACTTTGATAATTAGTATCGAAAGTTGAATTTGATTCAGTAGTATGAATTGGTTCGTATTGGGGCTTCTAAGTTCAGTTAAAATAATTAGTCCAATATTGACCTAAATCAGGCATAGTGCTTCTACTATTAAAAGCAGGATGATAAAAAGAAGAATTGTCTTACTTTTCTTGACCATAACAGGCTGAACAAGAGAAAGGAGCAAACGTTGCTTATCAAGGATGTTATGTGATAACACCTTAAAATTTTTCTGTTTAAAATTCTACTAGCTAAGTATTAGATACTGGTGGTCTTATGCAATTTATTGTAAGGACTACAAAAAAGTAGAATATTTGAAAATGGTGAGAAATATCTGAATGTTGGGGATGGAAGTCCTATTCCAATTCTAGCTTTAGAAATTATCAAGCTAATTTTCAAAAGATATCATTTTGAGTGATTATCACCATTATCCATCATTTATGATAAATGTGATCTTTGTTGGCCTTTTGATCAGAGATGGTTATTATTTATCAATAAAAAAGATTATTATGATATTATTATAAATAATATTATAATAATATATAGATAATAAAAAAATAATATTTAATATTTATATAGCCTGTTAAGTATAATGTACATATTTAATAAATATCCAAGTTAGATTATGTCATGGATATCTAAATTTGGCATTATAGGCTTAGTCATCTTAACAAGAACAAGATAAACAGGTTAGCTTAAGAGGGAATCTTGACATCAATGATTGTGAATCATTGATAACTTATGAGTCTTATCTTCTTGGGAAGATGACAAAGTCACCTTTTACTGAAAAAGGTGAAGGAGCAGAGAAAATTCTAAGTCTCATACATAGTGATGTATGTGGATCTATGAACTTAAGAGCCAAAAAAAGATATTAATATTTTATTACAGATGATCTATCTAGACATGGATGCATCTGGCTTGAATCATTTGAAATGTTCAAATGATTCAATAATGAAATAGGAGAACAAACTGAAAAAGGTATTAGAACTCTTCGATCAGATCAAGGAGGTGAATACTTATCCAGTAAGTTTATGATATATCTAGAAGATAATAGGATTCTTTCTCAGTGGATTTCTTTTCGAAATATAGTGTATCTGAAAGAAAAAATTGAACTTTGTTAGATATTGTTCAATCCACTATAGGATTCACTTGTTTGCCTGATTCAGGGTTGTGTTGTTGTGACTACTTGTTTTACTCTGAAAATATATCGAGTAAATCTACTGTAAATCTTCATATGAGATATGGATTGGGCATAGACCTAGACTCTCTCACCTTCGGGTTTGGAGTTGATCAGCCTATGTCAAAGATTTGCATACAATTAAACTTGGATCTTGATCTAATAAGTATTTAAGGATGATTAATTCTACTATGCTGAAGAATATAAGATGATCATCAGCAGTAGAGCATTTCTTTTAGAAAGAAGTTTCTTAGAGAAGGAGCTGATGCCTATTAAGTTAAACTTAGAAAAGTTTGACTGATAGAAAATGAACTGATATAATCTAGTAAACCTACAAAACTAGATTTGATCAGATCAAATCCAAAGCCCATTAAAGTAGCATCTTTAAGAAGATCCAGTAAAGTACCATGTTAACCAGATAGATACTTCAGTATCTTGGCTTGAGATGGCTATCTTATTTAGCTCAATCAGAACAACAAGGATCCGATCACCAATAGGGATGCAATGCAGTGGTCTAACTCTAAGAAGTGGCTTGGAGCCACACAATCCAAATTGAAGTCCATGGAAATCAATAGTGTATGGATACTAGAAGATTCACCTGAAGGGATAAAATCCATTGGGTGTGAATAGATTTTCAAAAGGATCAGAGTAGTGCAGATAGGAAAGTAAAGACCTGTAAAGCCCATTTGGCTATTCTCTTAGTTTTTGAACATACGTTTTGAACGTTTGTCTTTATTATGAACAAAAATAAATCCTGCATTTGTAATTGGGCAAAATGTTCTATAGTGTTATTCCTTGTGTTATCTGTGGATAAAATTATTTTAATCAGAAATGGCATTCCAGCATTGCAAGAAATAAGGGATTAGCTGTCATCTAATTTCTCCATGTTCAAAGAACATATATGGTATACTCACTAAAGGTAGTGAGTAAATGCCAGTCTGATTTAAGTAAGAATCACTGAAAAATTGTATAGACAATCCTCATGTATTTGAAAAATACTAAGGTCTAGTGACTCAAATATGGAGATACTGACTTAAAACTTGTGGATGTTTTAATTCCAGTTTTTAGTCAGATCAAGATGACAATAAGAGAGTATCGGGTCATACCCTAATTGTAGGAGCAATCTGTTGGAAAGGTTCTAAGCAGGATACTGTAGCCTATTCAGTTAGTGATGTAGAGTACATTATGGCATATGATGTTGTCATGTAAGCTATATAGTTGCTAAGGTTCATTAGCAAGTTGGGAGTGGCACCCTCAACCAATGGTCCAGTCCTATCATATCACTGGAGCTATAGCTTAAGCTAAAAAATTGAAGAACCAGTATTATTCTGCATCACTACCACCTTTAATTTTAGATCAAGATGACGTCGATTTTTGGAAGATCGATAAAAATGAAGAACTTGACCAACCCATTTGCTAAGACCTCAGAATTAAGGAGTTCTACGAACTCAAGTGGAAGATAGATATTTGATATCATTTTGATTGACTTTAGTTCAAGTGGGAGTTGTTGGAAAATGTGTCCTAAAATCAATCATTTAAGTCGTAGATGATTGCAATTAGTATATGAATTTTCTAATAATAATAGTTATTTTGTTGGTTCATCATCGAAGTTTTATCTTTCTTAAATGAACTTCAAAATTATGATGAGGTCCTTAGAACTACAATCAATCAATAAAGAATGATTTATCAGATGGTTAAATTATTCGCAATCAAATGATAAGTTATTAATAAGGATGATAACTTATCGAGTGTAGATCACTATATGCCATAAGCGTTAGTTATCCTCGTAATCAAGTAGTATGGAGATACTGGTATGGCATCCAGGTGAGATATAAGAGTACATCTGCATTGAACATGACCAATGTAATACTCTACTATTAAGAGTAGCTAGCTAAGGCTAATGGATATAAATGTCCCTCTGATCTGATATCACCATGGTGACTTGCAAACAACTCACTATACTTTGGTGTTGGACTGCCTGTATTTTTAATATAGATTTGAAAGATTTTTGGGTATAGTCAAGTACTTGTGAAGTCAATGTGTGAGTCAAGATGGGATTGACCACTCCTAATTAGCTTCAGGAAGAGAATATCTCGTTGTGTTTCAATTTAGTAAAATCTAGGTCTGGATAATTCTCATGAGGAGTCATGAGATTTTCAAAATTTTGAGACATAATTAAGATGACTTGTATGAGTGTTGACAGCATACTCTAAGTCATCTTGAGCATTATTAATCATAGGAATGAATTATATGATAACCATGGGCCAAGGTTCTAAAAATGTTGCTTTGCATACATTCAACCTATCCGGACGTCCAAAACTATTACTAGATGGTTACTTTGATTAGTATAGAAATTGATTTCTGTGCTATCGACTTAGGTTCGAACCTATAGAGTCACACACATAAGAGGTTGTAACCTAATCAGATAGTTAATTAATGATTGAGAATCATTCTAAGGTCAAATATTTAATGCGATTGATGTTTGACCTAATACAAGTGTTACAAGAGGATCGACTAGCAATTGGATTATTAATTGGTTCAATCTAATTGAGCAATCAGGCTGAGATCAACTTTAATTAAATTAAATTTAATTAGAATTGATTTGGACTTAATTAGATTAAGTTTAATTGGTTTATTGGATAAGCCAATTGCAAGGAAAAAAAGTTCCTATTCGACTAAAACTTAAGTGTACCTAATTTCTAATTTGATTAAAAGTTAAATCTAATTTAAATTTAATTAAATCTAATTTAATTAGGCTTCTAATTAAATTAAGATTTTTTATTAATTAGTTGACTTAAATCAAATTTAGGATTGGGTCCAAATGGGTTTGACCTAGTGTATATGAGAATCCTAGTTAGACTAGGATTCCATCTTCTCCTTTACGCCACCTAAAAGCCCACGCCCACTAATTTTATTTTCAGATTTTTTTTAAGATTTCTATGCCTAAGGAATGTTTTCCCTCACCCCTTATTCTGGGGATTTTGAATCAAATCTGATTTGATCCATTTTGAAAAATGGTTAGGGTTTGTTTCCTTTTGAAAGAGTTCCTTTTGACCAAAACACCTCTTCCCATCTTGCACCAATTTTCTCCATGCCATATTTTCTTTTTGTCACCACTTTTTCCTCTCTTTTGTGCATGGTTTTCTAGTCTCAATGTAGAAAAAAATAGGGAAAGGGGCATCCAAGAGTTGGATGCCCCATAGCTTCCATGTTTGACTAGGTTATTTGACCTAGTCTCCCTTATTTTGTAGCGCCTCCTATTAGATAGGAGAAAGGCATCAAAAACTCTAGGTTTTCCACAGCAAAAGGAAGAGAAAGAGAGGTCATGGTGTGGGGATTATGGGTGCCTACTTCCTTGGAGAAAAAGATTTCATTAGGATATGAAAAGTTCATGTCCTGATGAAGACAAAGGTAAGAGAATATTGTTTTCTCTTGTAATTTTCTTCCATATTATTTTCTTTTTATTTTTATATAATTTTTATATAATAAAAATCTAAGAGAGAGAGAGAGAGGAAGAGAGGATGGAGATCTATGCTCCAAAATGTTTGGGCATGATGATCATCTTTGGATATATCTAATCATGTCTTAATGAGAGAAGAAGGTTTTCTCTTAGGGTTTCCTTGAGAACCCTTTTTCTCTATATTTTTGTAAGATTTTTCTATGAGAAAAATCAGAGAGAAAGTGATCTGGAAGCATGAAAATTTTTTAGAGAAGAAGATCTCCTCTTATTTAGGTATGGAGATCCATTTAAGACATCAATGGTTGATGTCTTGAAAAGAGAAGATGTGTCTTCTCTTAGGATCTTTCTTGACTATTTATTTTCTGATTTTTTTTTTGGAGATCCAAGAGTTGAATTTCTTTCTTAATCCTCCTTATATTCTTCATCTCTTAGAGTATCTAAGAGATCAGAAGAATAAATTTTAGATTAACCATTTAAAGAGATCCATGAGAAGCTAGCACTTCGAGTAGATCTTCATTCGACAAACCTCAGATTTTGTTGCAGCCTCATATGGATCACCTATAGAGGCCAGATGAGTGTGCGGCTCCAAAGGCAATAACAAAAATCAACCGTAGAGTTCTTGACTCATGCAAAGATAAGAGATTTGATCTTGTCTCTCATCTAGATGCGATCTAGATTTTACATCTAAAATCGTTCTAGATCTAGGATATTGATTTAATCAATATCAAAGCCTTTTATTTTTAGATTTAAGAATGCATTATGATATGTTATAGATCCTAGATATAGGGTTTAGTAATTAGATTACATGTATTTATAGATTAAATAATTTAATTTATAACTTTCACTGCGTTACATTTCAAAAAAGTTTTGAAATTCATGCATGAAATCCTACATATTTTCCATCACGCACTTACTTGGGGTGAGAGAAAAGTCTAGAGAGAGAATAGTACTCTTGCACCCATACTACCTCTCATGCCATCTTTTGAATTTTATTTTCTCTATTCTCCCATTTAAAATTGTTTTGAAAGTGGGCGAGTGGTAGGAGAGAGTCTCCTCTATTTGTGAAAATTTGTTTCATGAAAAAATTCATCCGAGAGTTGGCATGAGAGAGTTTTCGGGCATCATGATTTCCAGTGAGTGAAAAACCCTAGGATTGGGACCCTGGGTTCGGTTAGAGAGATCGAGTGCTGTGAGCATTGGATTGCCATCAAATTTGAAACACCACTTCATCATCCTCCGAAGCACACATTTTGATTTTCTTGAGTGTCTAAAAAATCAATAAGAAGATGATCGATTGGATCAATCATGATTAGCCATCAAAGATCCCAAGTGAGGAGCTAGCACTCCAATAGAGCTGGTCGAAATCAAAAACTCCATGTGGACCAATTGTAGAGGTCGGACAAATGTGCGGCTGCAACATAACACCATAGCTTTTTTTGGTAGATTTAGATCGTAGAGATCATCCATCCGTGCAAAGGTATTGAGTTTTGAACTTGTATGGATCAGCAAATACGATTTGCTAATCGATCGCATTTAAATTTTAAATTATATATTAGCATGTCTAGATCCTGAGTAGGATAATTGATTAAATCAATGCATGCTATAGAATTAATATTAGATTAATTTTAGCTTCTATTATAATTAATTCAAAAAAAATTTTCAAAAAGTATGCCTAAAATCCTACTCAATTTCCAATAATTATAATATATTATTATTAAAATAATAATATTATAATAATATTATTATATATTGTATTATAATAATATTATAATATAACATAATATTTATATTATAGAATATTATTATATAATAATATTACTATTATATTATATATTATATTTATAAAAGATATATTATAATATATATTATATATAATATATTATATTCTAATATATATTGATATTTATAATATATTACAAAATATTATTATAACATAATATAATATTATAATACATAATATTATATTATTATAATATATTATTATTTTATTATCATATATTATTATTATAATATTATATTATATTATATTATATATAATTTTTTGATGAGGGCATTTTCATCCAAACTTGTCATTATCAGCTTACCAAATATTTGGTAATCTGGATTACCTGATAATCTGAATTACCAACCTAAAAGGTATATCAAATATGGTAATCTAATAGGGTTCTTTTAAATTATCAGCCATCTGGATAGATTACTGGCTACCAAATACAATCTAAGTGAAAACTCAATCAACCATACTTCATTATCCTTCTATCAAAAATAGGTAGAAATTCATGAATATAAACATCCAGAATCTAGTTCTAAGACTGATTTGAACCTGATAGGTAAAGTGGACTTTCTTGCCCAGAAATTAGATTGACTTTTAACCCTAGGTCAACAATCTCTTGCACAATTCACGGTATCCTTTAATTATCAAGAGATTTGTTTAATCTATGCTAGCCCAATCCATCATGTGAGTCAATATCCTATGGCTAAATAATTTTTATCTTTTATCCAAGAATAAGTCCAAGCTGCTCAAGGCAACTCCAAGCCAATTAATGACTCTTTTTAAAATTTATATAACCTAGATTAGAGAAACTACTATAATTTTTCTTAGATGCTCCAATAGACTCAGGCTTAGACCCGATATCAAAATTATGCCTATAATAAGGATCAGCTTAGTCAATCTTCTCAACCATCATACCTACCTCCTCAACAGACCAATCTAACTGATGATAAATTTAACCAACTTCAACAATTAATTTTGACTCAACAACAATCTATCACCAAGCTAAAAGCTCAAATAGGATAATTAGCTGAATCTAACATAAGGAGAAAACTAGGTCAATTACCGAGCCAATCGATTCTTATAAATAATCCATTTAATATCCACCAACCACCTGGACTAAATTATCAATTTAATGTCCCACCTAAAAATTTTTAATTAAAAAATATCAAAGTAATTTCTGAACTTAAAAGTTATAAGATTCTTATAGACCCATATTAAGATCAGAAGAGAGAGGCTAGTACTAATGCTAGCCAAAATAAAAATTTAGAAGAAGAGATTAGTACTGAGACTAACCATATAGAAGAACCTGAGCTCAAAACTAGTACTGATACTGGTTTTAATAAGACTGATAAAGGAAAGAAGAGAGCAGATGATTTATTCGAGACCTATAAACCTAAAATTCTATTCTCTTCAACCCTAGAAGCCGGTTCTTCTTCTTATAAAAATCAAGAGGCATACAATAAAAAGCCAATGGAGTTATTTAATCAAGATCATATTAACTTATCTCCATAATTAAAGCAACCTTTAGTCACCCTTCTAGTGCCCATTGTATCAAACTTAACTTCTAATACAAAAGTTCAATTTATGAGCATTCTAGAAAAACAAATAGGAAAATTCTTGACAAATATGGGTCTGAAAATAGGGTCACATCCTATCTTTCCAAAATTAATAATAAATATATTAATAAAGGGATAATAAACTATCTTCTTGAGATTGGCAATCCAAAATCATTGGAGTTTGTTAATTCAATATTCGACACAAGATAGTAAGCTGTCTGTCTTATGTCTAGCTGAAGATGGTAAACTTAGTACTTGTTGGAAGGCAATCCAATATTTATTTTTTTTATCTAATTTATCTTTTCAGTTTATTTTTTTAGGATATTTTGAATAAAGTTAGAGATGCCAGATCATCAAAAATATATTAAGTCAGGTGTATTCTTTTCTATTATTTATTACATCCTTTATTTTCTTTTCTCTATTGAGGATAATGTTGATTAAGTTGGAGAGAGAATAATAAAATTTTTAAAAGTTTTTTTTCAAAATCCTCGAAGAAGTTAGTATTTACTATTTAGACATACGATTATGCTTAAGAATCAAGTTAAACTAAATATTTTAAAAAGAAAATCGATGCACAAATTAGTGAATTTATGAGATATTGAGGGATAAAGTATTAAAAAAATCCAATAAAAAGTTAAATCTAAAATATAAATAATTTTTCTTTGAGCACTTCTGATTTTTTTCTACCAGCATCAAAGAAAAGTCTATTTTTTATGGACTTATATAGGATAACTATACGTTTCTTTATAAAAAATAAAAAAATTTAATAAAATAATTTTTAAATACTTTTCACTGAGTAATCGGGCATCTTTACCTAAGCAAGCATTGAGTTTCATGTCAAAAGGTGGGAAGAATAAAAAAGCTCATTGTAAAGCTAGTCTTAACTCATAGTTTGTTTGATTCGAGCTAGTAAGCTCGAGGGGTATTTTATACCTAGTATCCTAAAGCCAACTGATTTAGGAGTCATTGTCCCAAGACTCGCTACATGGATTAAATAGAAAGCTTAAGAGGTTAAGATCCTCAATAGTAGTACAATGTTTAAAAAAAACATACATTGATTTTCTATTGAGTAATCAGGCCTCATTGCCTAAGTAAACAATGATATTCGCATCAAAAAGTGGGTAATATGAATTTAAAAAAATTATAAATGAAGGGCATAAGTAATAATACACTTGTCCAAATGAAAGTTTAGATGATTTAGAGATAAAGATAGGTCGATTTAGAAAAAGTTTAAAAAATTTGATGTTCTTTACTTAATTTTTATATTGGTAAGTACTAATATGGTAAGTACTAATACTCTAATGATATACCTCATTTATACTCTACTGAACATCAATGGCTATTTTGAAAACTGCTTAGATAAAATTCAAAACTCTAAAATTAAAAGGTATCTAAAACTAAATTTTTTTTTACTCGAGGATGAACAAAGCTTAAGTTGGAAGATGTGATAAGTACCATAAATTCACTAATAAAATATTAATTTATTAATTAATTTATATTTATTTTTAAGAATTAATAATTAATTTATATATATTTAAGAAATTAATATTTTTATTAATTAAAAATTAATTTAAAAATAATAAAATATCATTATCAATAAAAAAAGTTTATTTTTTTATTATAATAAAATAAATTTAGAGCAAAATAGAGTTAAAATAGATCTGGTATGAATTTTTAAAGAAAAAAGAAAAAAAATTTAAAAAAATGATAAACGGCTCAGCCGATGCATCTAGCTCAGCCGACTCGTTCCTCCAAGCTGGCGCACTAAGCCAGAGCGACCCTGTCGCATGCTAGCAAGCCATCTAGCCAGCCACCCACTCCCGCACGCCGTTGACATCATCCTGACGTCAAATTCATCGTGGCTCATCATGAACCCTTAAGTGAGGGCAATTTGATCATTTCCCATGAATGCCACGTGTCGATTTGCTGCAGTCTGTAGTACACTTGATCCAGTCGATCTACAAGCATAGTAATGCACCATCCAATGGTCCGATTGATGTCGGTGAAGATCCGACGGTCTGTGGGGTTTCCAATTTTAATTTGGTTTTCAACTCTTCCCAAATCATGATCGAATGGCTCTGAGCACTTCAGAACATGATCGGACGGCTGACGATACCCCTGATTCTAATTCAAACATATCTTAAGCATGATCTAATAGCCCAAATTCACCTGTTCAGTGCGATCCAACAGCCTATATTAATTCTGACTTGATCTAGGAGTATAAAATGGGATTTTAAGTAATTTTTGAGCTCTTTGATCAAGATCCAATGGCCAGAATGTAGGGAACTCAATAGAAGTGACCCAAATGCTATTTTATTCCAATTTTGACTCAAATTTCTTCCATTTTTGTTAATCAAAATCTACCTTAGTCCTATATTGCCTACAGCAAAGATCTCCAACCCTTCAAAACCTATAAATAAGATCCTAGGCCTCCAAATCAATTTATCTTTAGTTATGGAAAAGCTATAGTCTAGGATGGAAGTCATGCTTAGATTAGAGGCTGCTTCAAGACAACGGATGCTACGAAGAAGAGCTGTCTCCTACGCCATCATCACGTCGACGCTGATCCAAGATCAAAGATCAGCCTATTTAAATTTTTGTTTTTTTTTTTCTTTTTAAGTTCATGTATTTAAATTCTAAATTAAGTTTTAATTAATGCAAATTTTATTTTTATGCACTTTAAATTTTAACTTTTTATTTTTAATTATAATTTAATTTTATACTTTAATTATTACTTTTTATTTTATTGCAAGTAGATGCTAAGATCTAACCAGTAGATGTTAGTACCAAATTTAATTTTTTACATTATTTAATTTTTATTTTTATTTTTTGATTTTAATTTTATTTTAATTTTTTTATAAAAATTAAAGATTTCAGAACTAAAATCTATGGATTTAACCTGACTCATTACTTACTACTTATTTTTTTAATTAATTCAAAAAGTCGAATTTAAATTGATAAACACGGTGTCCTAATGATAACATCATGCTCTTATCACTTAGCTGCTTGGTTACATAAAGAAATAGCTAAAAATTTTCTCTGAGTAACACCTAGCAAATTAAAATTAAGTGGAAAATTCATGAGTTGACATGTAGCAACTCTTTTCCTTAATTTATTTTCTCCCAAAATAAAAAGCCATCAATTCTTGTTATAGTTGTTTTGAGCTCTAAATCTAAACAGAAAGGAAAAAGAAGAAGAGAAAGCTAGAGAAGATAGATTCCTCAATTAGAAATCAAGGCGAATTCAGTGGAAAAAGAAATAATTTTGCTGTAAACTGATTTGAAAGAAGAAAAATTGCTTTTGTTAGAAAAAGAAAGGAGCTGGTTCTATAGCAACAGAGTTTTAATTAATTAAAGAAATAATGAAAGCTCAAGAGGGTGCTTCAAGTGACTTAAGCACCAAGATAAGAAAGATAGCACAGAAGCTAATTTAAGCTTAAGGTGAGTGTGTTTTCTATCTAACTCTGATTTTTCTTATATGGTATTTATTATGAAAGAGGTAAGTTTTGCAAAGTAAATAAGTTTACTTGCTATTGATTTCAGTTTATATTATGTGTTTATGCAAACAAGAAAACCATAAATGAGTTTTATATGTGTATGTGAATTTACTTTGAATAACATGGCATTATGTTTTGGAAGATGTTAAAATAGTTTATTGGCACTTGTCTAAAAGTGAATTTTTTTTTTATCTATGTTGCATTGATTGTGTGATTGTAACTAGGGCTGAAAATGATTTGGTCGATTCAATTTTAAGTGATTTGTTCAAACCAAACTGATATTTCAGTTTATGAGATTCCTAAAATCAAATATTTGATTCAATATAATTGGTTTCTTTGGTTCGATTTTATATCGGTTCGATTTATTCATGTAGCTTGTCTAAGTATTTGAATGGTTTGAATGATTTTTTGGTTTAAGCGGGTTGGTCGGTTTCATTTTTATCCATAAACACATCAAATTTGGCCCAACTTGGATTGAAATAGGACTAAATCAGCATTTCGTATTCTATAATTTATATGGATTAGCTAACTTAAATCCATTATTCCTAAAATAATTTTAGAATATCTACAATAATCTAATCATTAAAACTTATTGGTGCAAAATCTGGTTGATGTCGGATTGAGCTAGAGTTGGAGAAGAAGAGATCACCGTCGGTGATCTACAAAATAAAGTCACATCCAAAGTCGATGGTGGTGGCTCCAGCAGGATCCATCGACGATCAAGTCAGCTCTTCTGGCCAACTAAAATGGAGTGCTCAGATAAGAATTCAGCAGAGTTTTGGAAAGGAGAAGAGAGCTTAGAAAAAATATATCTGAAGGATCCTTTTTTTATAAATGGAGCCTGTCGTAACCATCCACTAGTGGTGTCTCCTGTAGCAAACTGATAAATGACAGTCATAACCATCTTGATAGATGACAGTCATAACCGTCTGGCAGTGGGATCGCCTATTTATTAAGATTTAATAGTCAAAGTCCAAAGAAAGCAGGCATTGGTTGGTGAAGAACTTTGACATATATCAATTCTAGAGGAGTTTGGACTCCTAAAGGGAATACGGCTAGAGGAGATCATCTAGGAAGAATACTACTTGAATCTGAAAGTAATCTACTGAAGGAATCTAGATGAAGTTTGACTGAAGGAGAAGTCTGAAAAGAGTTCGGCTCTTGGAGGAATTCGACTAAAGGAGATGTTAGGAATGAGTTCAACTCCTATAGAAATTCGACTGAAGGAGAAGTCCGAAAGAAGTTCAGCTTCTAGAGGAATTTGATTGAAGAAGACATTCGGAAGGAGTTCAGCTCCTATAGGAATCCGACTGAAGGAGAGGTCTAGAAGGAGTTCGACTTCTGAAGGAATCTGATTGAAGGAGACGTTCGGAAGGAGTTCGACTCTTGGAGGAATCCGACTGAAGGAGAGATTCGAAAGGAGTTTGGCTTCTAAAAGAATCCGACTGAAGGAGATGTCCGAAAGGAGTTCGACTCCTAGAGGAATCCAACTGAAGGAGAGGTCCGAAAGGAGTTCGGCTCTTGGAGAAATCTGACTGAAGGAGAGGTCTAGAAGGAGTTCAGCCACTGGAGGGAATTTGGGTGCTTGAACGAGTTTGGCTAGGGTTCGACCGCTGGAGGGAGTCCAGGAGGGATTCGATCGTTGGAGGAGTTCGACTGCTAAAGGAGTTCGATCGGGGTTCGACTGTTGGAGGAAGAATTTTCAATCAAAGCTCTTCCATCATTATCAATCACATTAATCTAAGCATCAAACTGGACTTCGATGGGAGTGAGGTTTATCTCCAACAATAGTCCCCCCACTTTCGAGTTCAAAATTTGAAAGAAGGGAGTACAAAAAGACAACTGTCAAAATTCTTTTTCGGGCTCTACACCCGTTAAGATTGAAAATCGAAGGAGATCTTATCTCCTATCGAGGTTGAAGAAGATCTTATCTCCTGTTGAGATTGAAGTTGAAGCTCGGGGAAGATCTTATGTCCAGTCGAGATTGAAGAAGATCTTATCTCCTATTGACATTGAAGTTGAAGCTCGGGCTCGGAAAAGATTTTATCTCCTGCCGGGGTTGAAGAAGATCTTATCTCCTGTTAAGGTTGACGTTGAAGCTCGAGAGAGATCTTATCTCCAGTCGAGATTGAAGGAGATCTTATCTCCTATTGAGGTTGACGTTGAAGCTCGGAGGAGATCTTATCTCCAGCCAAAGTTAAAGAAGAGGTCCGACGGAGTTCAACTCCTATAGAAATCTGATTGAAGGAGAAGTTCGGAAGGAGTTCGGCTCCTGAAGGAATCCAACTAAAGGAGAGGTTCGAAAGGAGTTCGGCTCTTGGAGGAATCCCCAGGGTTGAAGGAGATCTTATCTCCTATTGAGGTTGACATTGAAGCTCGAAAGAGATCTTATCTCCAACCAAGGATGAAGGAGATCTTATCTCCTATTAAGGTTGATGTTGAAGCTCGGAGGAGATCTTATCTCCAGTCGAGGTTGAAGGAGATCTTATCTCTTGTTGACATTGGTGTTGAAGCTTGGGAGACATCCTATCTCCAGCCGAGGTTGAAGGAGATCTTATCTCCTATTGAAGGATTGAAGCTTGGGGGAGATCTTATCTCCATCCAAGGTTGAAGAAGATCTTATCTCCTGTTGAGGTTGAAGTTGAAGCTCGAGGGAGATATTATCTCCAACCGAGATTGAAGAAGATCTTATCTCCTATTGATGTTAAAGTTGAAGCTCAGAAGAAATCTTATCTCTAACCGAGATTCAAGGAGATCTTATCTCCTATTAAAGTTGAAGAAGATCTTATCGAGGTCTCTTCTCTCACCTCATCTAAAATGAACGAGGTCTTCGACTTTGCTCACGTTAGAATAAGGTTCTCCTTCTATTCCTAACAGACTGTAGGGAGGGCCATTGTTAGGGCCTCTCCCCTCATCTCATCTAAAATGAACGAGGCCTTCGATTTTGCTCACGTTAGGATGAGGTTCTCCTCCTATTTCTAATGGATTGTAGGAGCACTTAAGAACCATTATCAGGGCCTCTCCCCTCATTCATCTCTAAAATGAATGAAGCCTTCGATTTTGCTCACATTAGGATGAGATTCTCCTCCTGTTCCTAACGAATTATAGGGGCATATAAGGGCCATTATCAAGACCTCTCCCCTCATCTCATCTAAAATGAATGAGATCTTCGATTTTGCTCACGTTAGGATGAGGTTCTCCTCCTATTCCTAATGGGCCGTAGGGGTATATAAGGGTTGTTGTCAGAACCTCTTCCCTCATCTTATCTAAAATGAATGAGGCCTTCGATTTGCCAAGGTTAACATGGTCATTTTTTATTACCTCTTTCTTATCATCACATAGTTTTTGCACTAAGAAATAATGATGTTGAAATGGAGGAGTTTTATTGAAGAAAAATTACTGGTAGTACATTCTCAGATTTTCTGAATTCCAAGATCGTGGGAGCATTGTTCCTCCAAGCTCCTTCAGGCGATAAGCTCCGGGCCGGACGACCTCCTCTATTTCATACGGGCCTTTCCAATTTGGGGTAAGCTTCTCCTAGTTCTAAGGCTAAGAGATGGTGGCTCGTCGAAGCACTAAGTCCCTCAAAGATAGTGTTGATGATGTCGAGAGCTGACCGATCTCCTTATTGTTCCTTCACTCCTTGGTGGTTCTATCTATGGCCGCGCCCTTTGCGATCCTGTTCTTTAGGTCAACATCTGAGAAATCGATCCAGCCGACCTCTCTGATACTCCTCAGATCTCAAAGCTGAATGCATTCTCAGTATTGTGGTCATGGCATGATGGTGAGGAGACTTGCTTCGATCATGCTTGTTATGAAACTTAATTTTCTATCTTGGTAGGACTCTTAATTTCTATCAAGAACTTAAGTTTTAGGTCATCAAGGGGGGCGTGTGCAGAACCTTCTAGGTTAGGGCTTCTTTACGCCCTTCTACGAGCTTCTTTAATGATAAGCTCGAGGAGGAGTTCGGGCTCGCTTGCGCTCAGGGGAAGTCCGTGAGTATGGTCGAACTTCATTCGACCCTCCATCAGCTGCGGGTTTATTAGACTCGCCCGTCCACCGCTCTCCTGCGACTTCTTCATCCTTCAACCTGAAGGCTTCTTCCGCTTGGGCATATCCTTCAGTCCAAGCTAGCAGATCGATAAAGTTCCTAGGATACTTCTTCTCTAGGGAGAACAACAAATCATTCTTCTAAAGGTTGCCCTTGAGTGTGGCCATTGCAACAGACTGATCCAAATTTTGAACCTTCAATACAGTAGTATTAAATTGGATAACATAAGTTCAGATCGATTCTCCCTTCTTCTGCTTGATATTCATCAAAAAATTCGATCCTCGGCACAGATATCGACTGCTGACGAAGTGAGCTACAAACTGGTGGCTCATCTGATTAAAGAAGAAGATCATATCCGACTTCAATATCGAGTACCAATATCTTGCTACTTCCTTTAAGGTAGACAAGAAAGCTCGACATAAGATGGCATCTGGTGCGCCATGGAGCAGCATCATGGTTCGAAAGTCCTTCAAATGATCGATCAAATCAAAAGTTCCATCATAGCTTTCAAATTGGGAGAGCTTGAAGTTTAGCAGAATGAGCTCTTACATAATTTGGAGAGAGAAAGGGGGATCAATGCAGACATCGTCATGGCAAGCTGGGGTGACGTGGTGGAGTTTCTTAATCCATCGATCCATCTTCCATAGTTTTTGATCGAGGACATCGTCTCGATCGTAGATCTTGAAAGGCCCGACCGTAGATGGGGAAGGTCTTTTCTAGAGAAGAATCATGATCCGAATAAGGATCCTCTACTCTCTATTTCTTCTTTCTAGGATGATAGATATGCTAGCCCAAGTGCTCTTTCTTGGGATTGATTTCTGACATTCTGATGGTGGGTTTCCTAGCAAAATTACCGTCGAAGGCTGCCGCATGACCTGCACAATCTTGGTGAGACCCTGAACTCACTGCATCAGCAGATTTAACTACTCCAGATCTACCATGATTGTCGGTTGAGGAGGAGGTTGAAGCGCCAGTGCTGGAGCCAGAACGGATGGGTCTGGCTCGGATCTGGTAGCAGAAGCGATAGATCTCTGGATAGTCATCTTCTTTGGAGATATTTCTTGAGATCGAGGGAGAGGATGGAGATGGATCTTGAAGAAGAAGATTCACAGGATTGGTTGAGCACTCCTTTAAGAATAAGGATACCTCAAGAACAGAGGGCCCTTCCTCTAGTGCCAATCATGTTGGTGTAGAATCTAGTTGATACCAGATTGAGTTGGAGTTGGAGAAGAAGAGATCACCATCGATGATCTGCAAAATAAAGTTCCATCTAGAGTCGGTGGTGGTGGCTCTGGTAGGATTTTTCGATGATCAAGTCAGCTCTTCTGGCCAATAAAAATGGAGTGCTTAGGTAAGAATTCAGCAGAGTTTTGAGAAGAAGAAGAGAGCTTAGAGAAAACGTATCTCGAGGGTCCCTTTTTATAGATGGAGCCTATCATAATCATCCGATTATGGAGTCATCTATAATAGACTGATAAATGACAATCGTAACCATCCTAATAAATGATAGTCATAACCATCCGGTAGTGGGATCGTCTGTTTGTTGAGATTTAATAGTCAAAATTTGGAGGAAGCAGACGTTGGTTGGTGAAGAACTTTGACATATATCAATTTCAGAGAAGTTCAAACTCCTAAAGAGAATACGGTTAGAGAGAATCATCTGGAAGGAATACTACTTGAAATCTAAAAGTAATCCATTAGAAGAATCTGGATGAAGTTTGACTGAAGAAGAAGTCCAGAAGAAGTTCAGCTCCTAGAAGAATCCGACTGAAGGAGACGTCCGAAAGGAGTTTGGCTCCTATAGAAATTTAATTGAAGAAAAAGTTTGGTTCCTGAGAAATCTGACTAAAGAAGACGTCCGAAAGAAGTTCGGCTCCTGTAGAAATTCGACTGAAGGAGAAGTCTGGAAGGAGTTCGGCTCTTGAAGAAATTCAACTGAATGAGACGTTCAGAAGGAGTTTAGCTCCTATAGAAATCCGACCGAAGGAGAGGTCCGAAAGAAGTTTGGCTCCTAGAGGAATCCGACTGAAGGAGAGATCTAGAAGGAGTTCGGCTCTTATAGAAATCGACTGAAGGAGAGGTCTGGGAGGAGTTCGACCACTGGAGGGAGTTCGGATGCTTGAAGGAGTTCGGCTAGAGTTCGGTTGTTGGAGGGAGTCCGGGAGGGGTTCGGTCGTTGGAGAAGTTCAGCTGTTAAAAAAGTTCGATCAGAGTTTGACTGTTAGAGGAAGAATTTTTAATCGAAGCTCTTTCATGATTATCAGTCGCATTAGGCTAAGCATCAGACTAGACTTTGGTGGAAGCAGGGTAAATCTCTAGTAAAACTATTAAAATATAAAAGTGACTGAACCATGAAAAGAATGTACTTCGAGAATAGTACCTTCATAGCCGAAAATATATAACTAAATACTAACAAAAGGAGATAAAATAGATAAATATCATTCTTAAATAATGGCAATTGTATACTATTAATATACATCATTTTAATTTTGGTTTATCAGTTCAGTTTGGTTTCAATAGATCACATAAATTAGTAAATAGATAATCAAATCAAAATTTTAGTTTTTTTATTTTACTCAACCAAACCAAATCAGTTAAACCACCAAACCACCATATATGGTTCAGTTTGGATTGGATTGAACGGTTTGGATGGTTTAAATGAAATTTTTTACACCCTTAATTGCAACTTTGGTGATGAAAGTGATATTGTCATGGTTGACAAGTTATATATATATGTTATATATGTATATATATATTCCAGTAGGAATAGTAAAGCAAGCTTTGAGCACAAAGTATTCACTAAATTAGTTTTTAGTAGATAACCTATAGGAGTGATCAACTTGTGGGATGAATTGTGATGTTGCTTATGAAAAAGAAATATTCAAATGTCTCCTGATAGTGAAACTTTACCTAGTGGAGATCTATATTTAGCTGGCACCTTCACAATCTTTATCCATTGGGGCTTTATACTAACAACGCCGTATCGACTACTCTTGGTAGGGATGCGCTGGGATGTAGTTGGCAGTATTTAGCAGTTTTATTTTATTGAGCTGGCACCTCCATAGTCTTATTTAATTTTATAGCAGTGACCGTATCGACTGTCCTTGGTAGGGATGCAATGGGGTGTAGTCGGTGGTAGTTAGCAGCTTGATGTTATTTAATTAGTTACATGATTGAAATTTATTTTAGCAAGCAAAAGCTTTTTTGAATATATTGCTAGCAAGTGGTGTGTATGTGAGACACAGATCTCAAATAAATCAGTGTATTATAATTTGCTTTAGCTCAGTAAAACTTTCTTTCAGCAAAGTGATTCAATTATAATTTTACTCTTATTTGACTCATATTTATTTGAAAGCACCATAGAAATATAAATCATATATTATGATAATGAGTATTACAGCTATGTTTTCTAATTTTTTAATGATAAATTGATTATTCACTCACTAAGACTTTTCCAAGTCTCACCCCTCACTCTTTCTACTTGCAGTTTTGGAGCAACTTAGCTCAAAAATCTGTTTCAGCCTATGTATCAGCATCTCTAGTGGAGGAAGTGCTTGGTGATATTAGCCTATAAAAAGAAATGTATTCATAGATGACTTATGTATTTGAGCTAAGTGTGATAATTTATAAATGAAGGATCATTTTATGATATATTACATATTCGATGTCAGAGGAGGGTGTTGTATATTAGTAGAGAATGATAAGTATATTTTACTTCTGGCTGGTATATATAAAGTGTGGTTTTTATGGGAAATATTGAGTTTGGTTTTTAAGAAGGATTATGTTTGACCAAAATGCCTATGTTGCAGATTGAAGGATTGAATAGATTAATTTTTAATTATCTTGAGCAGGTTTAAGTGATATTATAGTATAGCCATAATTCAGAAATCTTCTTAATCTTTAGATAAGGATGGGGTATGGCACCATCACCTAGGATTTAGAGATGGAGTGTTACAGAAGCGGTGTGGCTGAGGAAGTTCATCACCAAGCTTGGAGTAGCATCCTCCCTTGATAGTTCAGTTCTGCTCTACTACGATAGCTTTGGAGCCATTGTTCAGGCAAAGGAACCAAAGGCACACTAATAGACAAAGCATATTCTGCGTCGCTACCATCTTGTCTGAAAGATCGTGGATCGAGGTCACATCGACTTTCAGAAGATCGATGAAAAAAAGAACCTGACCGATCCATTCACTAAAGCTATTATGGTGAAGGAGTTCGACAACTTTAAGTCGAAGATAGATATTAGATACTGCACCGATTAGCTTTAAGCCAAGTGAAAAATTATTGAGAATAGTGTCATAAAGTCAATCATCAGTCTATTGATGATTGAGCTATAATTATGTATTTATATATGAATTATAAATAAATAAAAAAAATATTTTGATATTTTTCATCATAAATTTTCACATCTTCTAATGAGCTCCTATATTGTGATGAAGTCCTTAGGACTATTTAGAATCAACAAAGAAGGATTTGTCGCTTAGTCCTTAAACTTGTTTGTGATCAAATATTACATTGTTATCAAGGACGACAATGTTTATCAAGTGTAGATCGTTGCATGCCATATGGGTTGATTGTCCTCTTAACCAAGGAGTGTAAAGACACTGGTATAGTATGCATATGAGATGTAGAGGTACATCTATACTGAATGTGATCAACTTTGGATCTTTTCTGCTGTTAAGATTTGCTTTGATAGAATATAGGTATAAGTATTCCTCCAATCTGAGATCACCATGATGTCTTTCAAGCAACTCACTATGCTTTGGTGCCAGACTACCTAAATTTCTAATTCAGTGATGGAAGATTTTTAGGCACAGTCAAGTACTTGAGGAGTCAGTGTGTGAGTCAAGATGGGATTAAATACTCTAATTCAGGAGTTGTATTCAATTGTGTTTTCAATTTAGCAATACCTTGGCCAAGATAGTCCTAATGAGGAGTCACGGGATTAATTACTTTGAGATATGATTTGGATGTATCTTTCAAGATTGATAGTTAAACTCTAAGTCATCCTATACATAGAGATCAAAGGAACGAATTATATGGTAAGCATATTCGCGTAGGTCCTGAATATTGCGATTGTGACTATTCGACCTATCTGGACGTCGAGTACCATTGCTAGATGATCACTTTGATTAGTACAGAAAGTGGTTCCTATGCTACTGACTTAGGTTCAAACTTGCGGGATCACATACGCTAGAAATTCCTACCTGATCTGATGGCTGGTGAAGAATTCCACTGGATTGAAACTCTATGGTCAAGAGTTTTACTGGACTGAAACTCTTCAATCGAGAGTCCTACTGGGCTGAGACTCTAAGTCCTACCTATCTGGGACTCTATGATCGAGAGTCTCACTAGTTTGAGACTCTGTGATCATGAGCTCCATTTGTTTGGGACATTGGGATCTAGAGTTCTATTGGTTTGGGACTCTTCGATTAAGAGTTTCATTTTGATGGAACTCTATTGCCCGGACACCCATCGAATTTGGACTCTAAATGTATAAAAGATTTAATTAGTGATTTGATTATTAATTAACTCAATTTGATTGAGTATTAATTTTTGAATCAAGTCCAATTGAATTGGATTCAGTTTGGTTTGACCCGATTAGGTTATAAGATGATCTAATCGTCGAGGAGGTTTGATCTCTGATTTGATCAAGAGTTGGGCTTGATCAATTTTTTATTTTATTAGAATTTAATTGAGCCTAATTAAGCTTAAATTGGTTGGATTTAATCTAGTCTAATTGGACCTAGCCAATTTTAATTGGGTTGGTTCAATTTGATGAGATAAATTTTAGACTAGTTTGACTAGTCTACCTGCGCCACCTCACCTTATCTATGCCTACTTTATTCTCTACAAGAAATTATGTCTCATAACAATTTTTCCACCCTAAGAAGGGTGCACGCCTGGTCTGTCCATGTCCTAAATGGATAACCATTGATTTTTTGCCATTCAAATTCAAATTATGTTTGAATTTCAATGAGTAACAACCTTATCTTTTCCCTAGCGCCACCTTCTTTTGACCTGCACCTATTTTTTCTACGAGAAAAAGTATCTCATGAAACTTTTCCCATGCACAAGGGGGTGCACGCCCAGCCTTCTCATACCCCAAGTTGATAATATCAGGTTGGTTACCATTTGAATTCAAATGGAGTTTGAATTCAAATGAGCAACCACCTAATTTTATCCCTCCATACGATATCTACTCTGTTTGGCACACATTTAAAAGTAAATTTGTGCTGGAGCATGCAAAATATCTAAAGAAGACTCCTTTTGTTCATGAGCCACCCTAAGTGTGCATGAGAAAAGTCAAAAATTTCCTAAGAGAGAATAATACAAAGAGCGCAAGGTTCAGGATGAGAGTGCAGTCCTAGGGTTTCGACCTAGGGTCGAGAATTCATTTCATGAGCTACGAGTATTATAAGCCCACAGGATTTTGTGGAGAGCCTCCTCTACCTTTGTTCTATGCTTACTGATGATTCGGAGTGTCCAAAGAGTCGATAGATGAAGATCGAAGTAGTTTGATCGATATCAGCCATCAAAGGCATCTAATGTCAAGCTAGCACTCGGAAGGAGCCGATCAAGATCAGGATCTCGTGTGGATGATCCATGGAGGCCAGACATATTGTATAGCTGCATCACGATGAGTGGACCTCTCCGATGGTGATCGAATTATGAAGTTCGGCTACCTGCATAGGTATCGTGTTCTAAACACATAGTGTAGTAGTAAATACTTTACTGCTATTGATTTAATTTTTGGATTTGAAATGCATATATATCATACTTAGATCCTTAGTGTAGAATTTTCTGATATGATTAGTAGCTCATAATTAATTAAATTAATTATATTTTTCTATTATATTTAATTAATTTTTAAAAAAATTTAAAATCTGAGCTAGAAACCCTGCACTGAAATCCTTCAGTAAGTTCTTAAGTTGCCACCCCTCTTCCTCTTTCTTTCATCCCTTTCCATGCCCACTTCTCTCCTTCCTCTAGATCAGATCTAAGAAAGAGAGAGAGCCCCTTTGAGAGAGAAGAAAAAGAAATCAAGAAGGATTCTTGATTGCTTTTGGTGGATCAATCAATCCCCTGAAAGCTGTAGAAATCTGTCTCGAGAAATAGATTCAAATCTAAGCCAAAAAGTAAAGCCTGCAAGGAAGCTAGCAGCCCGAGAATTTTAGAGTTCTGATCGAAAAGAGCTCTATGTGGATATTAGTAGAGACTGAGCACGTATGCGGCTATGATAGGAGCCCCGGAGATCAGATCGATTCGGTTAGACAAAGGAGGAGGAAAAAGTGATAGTATATTTTCTTCCTTCATTTATTTAGTTTTAAATTTATAAATAAATTTATTTATGCATGTTAGATGATTCTAAGGTAGTCATGATTTAGATCAGTTGCTTTAATCAATTTAAAAATTATTTTTAAATCTTCTTCTGCTGTAATTAATGTAATCAATAAAAATCAGCATACATACTATCGGTTTTCCAACATCAAGAAGCATCCTTTTGAAAGCATCATGGGTGATCTTCCGGTCATCAAAAAAATTCTTAACGGGTGGAAAGTTGAATCTTGCCTCCGCTCTCCGGATCCTCTAGTAGAATTTGACCCCACTTAGATAGAATCGGCCTAGAGGACTGGGAGCCCAGCAGACTTCGAGGGCAAGGATCGAACCAGAAGGGTTGAAATGACCTTTGGATCACTAGAACCAAGGATCGATGCTTTTCTGAATTTCACCCGAAGTTTCTAGCTTCTTGGGAGCTTCAGCAGTAGATGAAGAAGGCACCTTCCTCTTCACCGCACCCTTCTTCAGCTTGGCTAGTTTTTCAAGTCTCATCTCTGCAACAAAATAAGAGGATCAACATCCATGGAAAAGGGTAAAACTTAGTCAATTTGAAAAATCGAGTAAATCACCTATGGGATCAGTCGAGCTAAGATCAGCATTAAAGAGAGGCTGCTCTAATAACAGCTCCTTTAGCAGAGAAAGTTTACATTCCCTTAAGGTTATGGAGTGTTTCAGGTCCTCTTCCTTGAGCTTCAGAATCTATGTGATAGAGTCCCTCGCCAACACCAATAAGGGAGCCTCCATTCCTTAACAAAAGGCCCCAAAACAAAGAAGAACCAATCCTTCCAGTTGTGGACCAAAGATGGAGCCCCTTTTAGCAAAGCCTTAGCCCCTCTAGGAGGAGAGATGTACCATCATCGGTACATCTCTTAAGAGCATAAAAAGATCGAAACAAGAGGATAGTCAGTTGAACTCTGGATATAAAATAGAGGATGATGAAACCAATGATAAAGCAAAAGGAATTAGGGATGACTGAGTATAAGAAGATGTTGAAGAAGTGAAAAAGTTTGACTATGAAGAGGTGAAGAGGTAACCTAACTCCGGCCTTAAAGATCTCTTTGTACAAATTGATCCTTCCCAAAGGAGGGTGACCGATCCTACCATTGGACTTGGAAAGTTCTAACTCAAAAGAATTGGGGATCCTATATTGAGCACAGATGCGACTCAAATCCATCGAACCTAATCTAGACTCTATGAGGTCAGGCAAAAACAATGGTGTGGGACAATATCCTAGATTTGAACTGGCTTGAATTTCCTCCGAAGGAATCGACTTAGGAAACCAACCCTCACTAAGACTTCCTGAGCAAACCATCAAGAAATACGAATGATAGTCGGAGAAGGAACGAATACCAAAAAAAAGAAAAAAATAAAAGGAAAAGGAACAGGGCACATAGACTTGCGACGATGCTAAAAGTGAAGATAGAAGGCCCAAAGGCGACCGCTGGTGATTGGAAAAAACTGAGAAGAGACTGGAGAAAACCTTGAGTGGAGGGGCTAGTCAGAGGAGTAGGAGACGGTCGCTAAGAAAACTCTAGAAGCATAAAAGAGAAGAAGAGGGGTGAACTCTATTTTATAAGCAAAATGATAGGATAACCCTAATACCGGATCCCCTTCAGCCATCTAAAGATCAACACCTGGCTAGCTCTAATTGGCCTGCAACTCGCATCAGTCGGCTCACTAATAATTGGCACCAGAATTGAAGCATACCGTCATCTTTCTAATTCTGCTAACTGCTCCACTTTTTATGGTCATGATTGCTTATAATATTGCTTTTCATCTTTTTATGGTCATGATTGCTTATAATATTGCTTTTCATCTTTCTTGAGAACTACAATCGTTGCTTTGGTAGCTATAGAAAGGCATCTTCAATTGTTTAGAATCTCATGTACTTCCTTCACTTGAGAATTCAGAAGTAGGAGGGCATGTGTTGGGAGATTATTCATCACCCAAATCAAAGATGCAGATCAGTGGAAAAATATACAAAACCAGAGGAGTAACGGATGTAGAATTGGCACAATAATATATACCTCTTTCGAACCAATAGAGTGCTGCACATAGCTCGATCCTTCCGACTCCAACCAATATTTACCCAAATCTCTAACCTAACTACCATTGGTCAATTCTAATCTCCACGACAACTAACGACTAGCCATGCCAACTTGGAACTTCAGCAATAGGTTAACTTCGGGTACCTCGACCTCTGCTCTGACCAACCTCATAAGATCAGTTCTTAGCTTCGGCATCTACATCAATCGGTCCACTAATAAGCATATTCAGCCAAAGCCAGGGGATTCTATCCGCATCACCATTTCAAATTCAAAAGCGCCTACAATGCTCCAGCTGGCCTCAAAACAGATAAGGCAAAGTCCAACTGCTTAATCCTACATATTTCAGCTTAAGATCACACCATGATTGTGCCTTGATCAGCTGGATAAGTTTTTTTGAACTATTTGCCAACCCTCATCTATAAAAAGGTCAGTAAGGGGACCTCTGGAGGTATGTAAATATTATTTCTCCACTCTTTGTCTTCTATTATCTGAGTCCGACTTAAGTGTCGAAGGGTTTCTATTAAAGTCAACTCCAGTCAAGACTTTTTTGCATATCACTTCTCCAGAAGAGACGCGCCACCACTCCAGTCACTTCGATCGATAGTCGGATCTTAAAGTCAATAATTATATCGATCTAAAATAAATATAAAAAAGAAAAGAAAAGAAAAAGAAAGCAGCATCGATATTTTTGAATTAGTGGTTTGTAATATTTGATTGTGTCATTTGTATCTATAATTATATTGGTCTTCTTAGTAACTAGTCGGACCCATGCATTATACAAGATAGATAATTACAGATTATAATTATTAAATTTTTTAATAATAAATATTTATAATAAATATTTTTTAAGTTTTTATATTTTATTTTGTTTATTATATATATTATATATTTTTTATTATTTTATAAAATAATATTTTATTTTTTCTTCTTTCTTCCTATTTTTATACTTTCTATGTGCCTGTCGGTGTCGATGTGCCCATCGGTGCCGCCGTACCCCCTATCATCTCACCATAGCTCTCTTTTTTTCTCAACAAACGTCGATTCGGATCATACCCCTGCCCTCTCTCTTCTTCTCATACCTTCTTCGTGCCCGTCGGTGCAGCCCTACCTCCTGCCACCCATCACCGCTTCCTTCTCTCTCGACAAATATCGATTCCAATCGCACCTTTCAGCACTCCTGTTGGTATCGTCGCCGCCAGTGCGACCACTGAAGGATTCTTTTCTTTTCTTTCTTTCTTTTTTAATAAAATAATATTTTTTTATTATTTTTTTTTTCTTTCTATTCTCATATCTTCTTCATATCCGTCGGTGTCATCCTACCTCCTGCCATCCCACTATGGCTTTCTTTCTTTCTCGACAAACATCGATCCCAATCATATCTCCATCCCCTCACTTCTTCTCGTACCTTCTTCAAATTTTCAAAAACTATTAAATGTAGAGATTTAACTTTCAAATTGATGAAGCACCATATTTTATTTATGGATAATTTATTAGATTTAATTTAATCTAATCCAATGGATCGATTTAAATCTCGAAACATATTATTTTAAAAAATAATAAAAATATTTTTTAAAAAATAAAATTAGTATGTTATTATTTTTAAAATTATAAAATAATAAATTATCTTTTTAAAATAATAATAAATTAATATTTTTTAAAATATTATTATTATTTTTATAATATATATTTTTTAAAAAATAATATTTTTTAAAAATATTTTTTATCTCTTATTTCTTCTCTATTTTTATTTTTAAAATATTATATTCATCTACAAAATATTATTATATATATAAATAAATTATTTTATTATTATTAAAAAATAATATTTTGATTTTATATGATATAATTAAAGTCAAATGTAATATCATAATATTTTTTTATAAAATATTATTATATATATATAATAGATTACGATTAAATTTGCAGATATTCTTTGTCCTGCCGAGTGCCGGCATTGCCGCTAACGATGAAAAAACTGGACCGGTACAAAGCTGACGCAAGTACTTTCGTCGGTGTGATCCACGTGGGTTTTTTTTTTTTATTCAATTTTTCCGAAGTAACGACGCAAGAGCTTCCGTTGTTCCCCAGACAGAATAAAATGGTGAGGGCCGCCGCGCTATCTTAACCTAGTCTTCCCCAACCAAAAACAGGGCAGGAACCAGCGGTAGGTAGTGCAAGAGCCATGGCGAGAGTGGCGCGCATGAAGCTGGGTTCCCAGGGCCTGGAGGTCTCCGCCCAGGGCCTGGGTTGCATGGGGATGTCCGCCTTATACGGACCCCCAAAGCCAGAGCCCGACATGACCGCCCTCATCCATCACGCCGTCCGCAGCGGTGTCACCTTCCTCGACACCTCCGACATCTACGGCCCCTTGACCAACGAGATCCTCCTCGGCAAGGTAAAGTTGTACTCATCTGCTCTCTTCTTGTGCTACTGGAGGCTGGGTAAGCGTCCATCGCCGATGCCTGCGAGGTGTTTGTTTTAAGGCTCTGCGAGGGGGGGATGAGGGAGAAGGTGGAGCTGGCGACCAAGTTTGGTATCAGTTTTGCTGATGGGAAGAGGGAGATACGTGGGGATCCGGCATATGTGAGGGCCGCCTGTGAGGCGAGCTTGAAGAGGCTTGGCATCGACTGCATCGATCTCTACTATCAGCATCGAATTGACACTCGGGTCCCCATCGAGGTTACGGTGAGTTCATCCTTCCAAATGTCTCGCAAGGTTTTGTAGTTCTCAATAGGTGCAAACTTCAGAGAGGAAAAATGATCTATACTTGTTGAAGAGATCATGATTAGATTTAATGCTCGGAAGCTATTTAAACCGGATGTTCTCAAAGTTAATTATCATGCTAATGGTCATCTTTTTATATTGTAGTTGGTAGGGATGAGTTCATCCTTTATCTTTCATTTTTCTTCTTTTATTTTTGGTTGTGAAGGTTAGGTAGCTGATGTGGTGGGCTAGTGGTTGGTGGACGGTCCTGCTAGTTTGTTGGGGTTTGATGTGCCAATTGATTGGAGAGGACGGTCCTGCAAGTTTGGCATAGTTGAATGTTGGTACCCGCAATTCTGATCATAGGTGATAGGCTATATTTCTTAGTTGTAATATTGAAGTAATTGCAAATGTTTGGAAGACAAAGTTGAAGGGTCAGTAGAGGCATCTCACCTGTTTTGATGAACATGTGCATGGCTTCTAATCATTCTTTTGAGCAAGGACTTAAGTGATTGACACTATTAAGAAAGCCTGGTATTTATCTTGATTTCTTGTTCGAGCCAATAGGCATTGTTTATGTAGGATTATACAATAACTAAGCCAAAACCCTGAGTGCAATCTGGACAATAATCTTTCTCGAATAGAAAAATTACAACAATCTAAAACAATTCAACTTACTGCATCTAATAATATGATCAATATGAACTATCCCAGAATGGCATTTACTTCTAGTTTTAGTGCAATCTTGAACCCAGCTAAAAAACCTCATACAAAGATTAAAAACCAAAAACAAAACACACTACATATTCTGATTGCAATCAAACAACTGGACATAAAATCGAATCCAGAAAGCACATCTACCATAGCCAAAAATTCCAGGTATTTATATTTAGTTACCTGGTGAAGATACATCAAAAAGAAACATTGGCTTTTGTAGTTTAGCTCTTATGCTAAGGCACCTTTAAACTTAATGCTACATCATTCCCTTGAGCTATGAGTACTATTTAACCTTGATGTTGTATTTAGTCTTGGAATATACATTGTTTCTTATGATTGTAATAAAAGGAAAGGATCTTTACGAGTAAAATACATCCTTTTGGCTGCTTTTATTACTGCTGGGTTTTCTAGAACAACATGCATCTTTCAGATCAGTGTTGTTAGTTCTTCCTTTTCCTGACTTAGTTGACTACTGTTACATAAGAATCCTGATATTCTATAATTGTTCATTATATGAGCATCGAGTTTGCTCCTCCATAGGATCTAACATGTATTTTATTGTTTTTCTACCTATGACACTGTAGGGACTAAAAATCTTAGGCTCAACTGGAACAAGGTAGGAAGGATTGCAATATTCCTTTATAACTAGTTTTCTTCTCATTATCTGACATTTGAATGGCCAAATATTCTCTTCTCTATCTTCCTTCAGATAATTAAATTTCTTAGTCGCTTAGCACCTAATAGGACCCCTTGCACACTTTTGAGCAATATGTATCTTTGCTGCCATTTTGGAGTATCACTCAATAAACAAATATATAAAATTAATTAGCAGTGGCACCTCCTGCTTCATCATAGATAATAGCTAATTAAAATCTGATGATGATTAGTTAACCACATAATTTTTATGATGTTTGGATTATTACATGTCATAACTTTACCTTTTCTTCCATGCCATAAAGAACTAAAATCAGCTGCAGCACCTTCCAGTTCATCACAAATAGTGGCCTGTTAATTTCTAATGGTTACTAGTTAATCACATAAATGGAAGTTGTCAGACTCCAGCATCACTTAAAAGAATCCAATTAGACTCCATTAGGAGTAGGAAATTGGACCTAACATGAATCTCTTTGGACTAGTCATAAAGATATATTTGTTTGTTTTCAAAGAATTCTTTTTATATTATTTTAGTGAGAAAAGGGAATCTGATTCAATAGAAAGATTACCTGTATCATACATGGCAATCAAAGTCTTTGCTATGTATTGACTTTTTTGGACTGAGGAGATGTTGTCAGTATGATACACGTAACCTGTAGAAAACTCCATAATAGGGTAAAAGTAGTTACAAAAAATGCCTCCAATATTGGTACAAGAGCTGCCCTTGTGTGGAGACCTGCTCAAGTTAAGAAGCTGTCATGTATGTCTTGGAACATGGAATGGCGCTAAATCTTGCTATCCTACTAAAAAAAGTTTTACCTGCTAGAAATTGCAAAACACTATCAGACTTCTTAGGTTCACCTTAAGGGTGTTTTTCTCTGGGATTTATTTAATTGCTGAGCTAATATTTGTCCAATTCTCAAGCCCAATTCTCATTATTAGATTTTAAAATCGAGCATATAGAAGGAGAGATAGGAAGCCCTTTGTTTTTTTTCTTAATTGGCGACCACTTCACTCAATCTTGATCTTCCCCATGCTGTAGCCTTTATCATCACATTATTGTGAATCCCATAAATTCTTACAGTGCCTTCATTGATGCAAATTTTGGTCACTAGCCTACATTTTTAGCACACTTTGGTCTTTTCCTTTTGTTACAAGCTAATACCTGACCTTCCCTTATTGCTTAGTTCTTTGGCATATATTTCTATGGCAATGATGATTTCACTATGACAGAGGGTAGGTTGAAGAGAACTTACCAAAATGGATTTCAAGTTTATTATAGTCTCAAGACTCCGTTAACAAGTGTATTATTAGCTTGATGATATGGAGGTTTCCTTTTTGAGTGGCCAGTGCTAGCTCAATTTTTTTTTTTCATTTCTACAATCAAAATTTAAAATTAGGTAACATTTCTTGAACCTTTTCAATAAGATGATTTATGGATCAAATATCAAAGGCCAACATATATGAAGCAAGTAGTAAAACTAGTCTTAAGTTGTGTTTGGCATCGTTGTCACTTTTCCTTTCAGAAAAAAAAAATGGAAACAAGAATTCTGTTTCCATTTTTTTTGGTATTATCACAATAAAAAACATGGTTGGTTCACTCTAATTTTTATTTTTAACAACAAGAGGAGCTGCTCAACCATGTTGAGGCCGATAGGTGGTAGTGAGAGGAGTGCACTAGGGCATGAGCAACCTCCTTGAGGTCCTGTGAGGGTGGCCTCAATCTCGACGATCAAGGTCCAAACAACGTCAATGGCCTTATGGTAGGGGCGCTCACTAGGGGTGTCGAGGATGGAGTGGGTTCGGGTG
>QRFJ01004072.1:7500-44956 GCA_006176705.1 Cocos nucifera | reverse complement strand
TCTTCTCGTACCTTCTTCAAATTTTCAAAAACTATTAAATGTAGAGATTTAACTTTCAAATTGATGAAGCACCATATTTTATTTATGGATAATTTATTAGATTTAATTTAATCTAATCCAATGGATCGATTTAAATCTCGAAACATATTATTTTAAAAAATAATAAAAATATTTTTTAAAAAATAAAATTAGTATGTTATTATTTTTAAAATTATAAAATAATAAATTATCTTTTTAAAATAATAATAAATTAATATTTTTTAAAATATTATTATTATTTTTATAATATATATTTTTTAAAAAATAATATTTTTTAAAAATATTTTTTATCTCTTATTTCTTCTCTATTTTTATTTTTAAAATATTATATTCATCTACAAAATATTATTATATATATAAATAAATTATTTTATTATTATTAAAAAATAATATTTTGATTTTATATGATATAATTAAAGTCAAATGTAATATCATAATATTTTTTTATAAAATATTATTATATATATATAATAGATTACGATTAAATTTGCAGATATTCTTTGTCCTGCCGAGTGCCGGCATTGCCGCTAACGATGAAAAAACTGGACCGGTACAAAGCTGACGCAAGTACTTTCGTCGGTGTGATCCACGTGGGTTTTTTTTTTTTATTCAATTTTTCCGAAGTAACGACGCAAGAGCTTCCGTTGTTCCCCAGACAGAATAAAATGGTGAGGGCCGCCGCGCTATCTTAACCTAGTCTTCCCCAACCAAAAACAGGGCAGGAACCAGCGGTAGGTAGTGCAAGAGCCATGGCGAGAGTGGCGCGCATGAAGCTGGGTTCCCAGGGCCTGGAGGTCTCCGCCCAGGGCCTGGGTTGCATGGGGATGTCCGCCTTATACGGACCCCCAAAGCCAGAGCCCGACATGACCGCCCTCATCCATCACGCCGTCCGCAGCGGTGTCACCTTCCTCGACACCTCCGACATCTACGGCCCCTTGACCAACGAGATCCTCCTCGGCAAGGTAAAGTTGTACTCATCTGCTCTCTTCTTGTGCTACTGGAGGCTGGGTAAGCGTCCATCGCCGATGCCTGCGAGGTGTTTGTTTTAAGGCTCTGCGAGGGGGGGATGAGGGAGAAGGTGGAGCTGGCGACCAAGTTTGGTATCAGTTTTGCTGATGGGAAGAGGGAGATACGTGGGGATCCGGCATATGTGAGGGCCGCCTGTGAGGCGAGCTTGAAGAGGCTTGGCATCGACTGCATCGATCTCTACTATCAGCATCGAATTGACACTCGGGTCCCCATCGAGGTTACGGTGAGTTCATCCTTCCAAATGTCTCGCAAGGTTTTGTAGTTCTCAATAGGTGCAAACTTCAGAGAGGAAAAATGATCTATACTTGTTGAAGAGATCATGATTAGATTTAATGCTCGGAAGCTATTTAAACCGGATGTTCTCAAAGTTAATTATCATGCTAATGGTCATCTTTTTATATTGTAGTTGGTAGGGATGAGTTCATCCTTTATCTTTCATTTTTCTTCTTTTATTTTTGGTTGTGAAGGTTAGGTAGCTGATGTGGTGGGCTAGTGGTTGGTGGACGGTCCTGCTAGTTTGTTGGGGTTTGATGTGCCAATTGATTGGAGAGGACGGTCCTGCAAGTTTGGCATAGTTGAATGTTGGTACCCGCAATTCTGATCATAGGTGATAGGCTATATTTCTTAGTTGTAATATTGAAGTAATTGCAAATGTTTGGAAGACAAAGTTGAAGGGTCAGTAGAGGCATCTCACCTGTTTTGATGAACATGTGCATGGCTTCTAATCATTCTTTTGAGCAAGGACTTAAGTGATTGACACTATTAAGAAAGCCTGGTATTTATCTTGATTTCTTGTTCGAGCCAATAGGCATTGTTTATGTAGGATTATACAATAACTAAGCCAAAACCCTGAGTGCAATCTGGACAATAATCTTTCTCGAATAGAAAAATTACAACAATCTAAAACAATTCAACTTACTGCATCTAATAATATGATCAATATGAACTATCCCAGAATGGCATTTACTTCTAGTTTTAGTGCAATCTTGAACCCAGCTAAAAAACCTCATACAAAGATTAAAAACCAAAAACAAAACACACTACATATTCTGATTGCAATCAAACAACTGGACATAAAATCGAATCCAGAAAGCACATCTACCATAGCCAAAAATTCCAGGTATTTATATTTAGTTACCTGGTGAAGATACATCAAAAAGAAACATTGGCTTTTGTAGTTTAGCTCTTATGCTAAGGCACCTTTAAACTTAATGCTACATCATTCCCTTGAGCTATGAGTACTATTTAACCTTGATGTTGTATTTAGTCTTGGAATATACATTGTTTCTTATGATTGTAATAAAAGGAAAGGATCTTTACGAGTAAAATACATCCTTTTGGCTGCTTTTATTACTGCTGGGTTTTCTAGAACAACATGCATCTTTCAGATCAGTGTTGTTAGTTCTTCCTTTTCCTGACTTAGTTGACTACTGTTACATAAGAATCCTGATATTCTATAATTGTTCATTATATGAGCATCGAGTTTGCTCCTCCATAGGATCTAACATGTATTTTATTGTTTTTCTACCTATGACACTGTAGGGACTAAAAATCTTAGGCTCAACTGGAACAAGGTAGGAAGGATTGCAATATTCCTTTATAACTAGTTTTCTTCTCATTATCTGACATTTGAATGGCCAAATATTCTCTTCTCTATCTTCCTTCAGATAATTAAATTTCTTAGTCGCTTAGCACCTAATAGGACCCCTTGCACACTTTTGAGCAATATGTATCTTTGCTGCCATTTTGGAGTATCACTCAATAAACAAATATATAAAATTAATTAGCAGTGGCACCTCCTGCTTCATCATAGATAATAGCTAATTAAAATCTGATGATGATTAGTTAACCACATAATTTTTATGATGTTTGGATTATTACATGTCATAACTTTACCTTTTCTTCCATGCCATAAAGAACTAAAATCAGCTGCAGCACCTTCCAGTTCATCACAAATAGTGGCCTGTTAATTTCTAATGGTTACTAGTTAATCACATAAATGGAAGTTGTCAGACTCCAGCATCACTTAAAAGAATCCAATTAGACTCCATTAGGAGTAGGAAATTGGACCTAACATGAATCTCTTTGGACTAGTCATAAAGATATATTTGTTTGTTTTCAAAGAATTCTTTTTATATTATTTTAGTGAGAAAAGGGAATCTGATTCAATAGAAAGATTACCTGTATCATACATGGCAATCAAAGTCTTTGCTATGTATTGACTTTTTTGGACTGAGGAGATGTTGTCAGTATGATACACGTAACCTGTAGAAAACTCCATAATAGGGTAAAAGTAGTTACAAAAAATGCCTCCAATATTGGTACAAGAGCTGCCCTTGTGTGGAGACCTGCTCAAGTTAAGAAGCTGTCATGTATGTCTTGGAACATGGAATGGCGCTAAATCTTGCTATCCTACTAAAAAAAGTTTTACCTGCTAGAAATTGCAAAACACTATCAGACTTCTTAGGTTCACCTTAAGGGTGTTTTTCTCTGGGATTTATTTAATTGCTGAGCTAATATTTGTCCAATTCTCAAGCCCAATTCTCATTATTAGATTTTAAAATCGAGCATATAGAAGGAGAGATAGGAAGCCCTTTGTTTTTTTTCTTAATTGGCGACCACTTCACTCAATCTTGATCTTCCCCATGCTGTAGCCTTTATCATCACATTATTGTGAATCCCATAAATTCTTACAGTGCCTTCATTGATGCAAATTTTGGTCACTAGCCTACATTTTTAGCACACTTTGGTCTTTTCCTTTTGTTACAAGCTAATACCTGACCTTCCCTTATTGCTTAGTTCTTTGGCATATATTTCTATGGCAATGATGATTTCACTATGACAGAGGGTAGGTTGAAGAGAACTTACCAAAATGGATTTCAAGTTTATTATAGTCTCAAGACTCCGTTAACAAGTGTATTATTAGCTTGATGATATGGAGGTTTCCTTTTTGAGTGGCCAGTGCTAGCTCAATTTTTTTTTTTCATTTCTACAATCAAAATTTAAAATTAGGTAACATTTCTTGAACCTTTTCAATAAGATGATTTATGGATCAAATATCAAAGGCCAACATATATGAAGCAAGTAGTAAAACTAGTCTTAAGTTGTGTTTGGCATCGTTGTCACTTTTCCTTTCAGAAAAAAAAAATGGAAACAAGAATTCTGTTTCCATTTTTTTTGGTATTATCACAATAAAAAACATGGTTCACTCTAATTTATTTTTAACAACAAGAGGAGCTGCTCAACCATGTTGAGGCCGATAGGTGGTAGTGAGAGGAGCACTAGGGCATGAGCAACCTCCTTGAGGTCCTGTGAGGGTGGCCTCAATCTCGACGATCAAGGTCCAAACAACGTCAATGGCCTTATGGTAGGGGCGCTCACTAGGGGTGTCGAGGATGGAGTGGGTTCGGGTGACGTTGGAGACAGGGGCCATGGCATAGGCCGGTCATGGCTGATTGGATGGCTGCAGGCTGGTGGGGGACATCATTGTCATTGTCAACAGGGAGCTTGTTGGGGGTGTAGGAGCTGGAGCAGTGGAGAAGGTGATCGAGAGGTGGCCAGTCTGGCAGGACTCGATTTGGCCATCCACTAGGTAAGAGAGGCCAACATGCTAGATGGCAGTGATGTCATCAAGGCCCTCTTGCTCTAGGGACAAGTCCTCAAGGCTAATATAGGGAGGTCGAGCGAAGATTATGGGAAGGTTGGGCACGGGGGATTCAAAATGTGGAAATGAATTTTTTTCACTTCTATTTTTCTGACAATAAAAAAAGTTGTTAGGAAAAAATGTATTTTTGTACCATCAACTTTTATGCTAGTAGCAATCAAGTTGGTGAACTTGGGGTTTTGGCAATTTGGTCAACAATCTTGATAAATGATGCAAGTTAGTGAACAAGCTTGATAAATCATGCCAAATTAGGAAATCACATTGACGAAGGTCAACCTTGTTTGCTCTTTAGTATCATGTGATTACAAATAACTTTTAAATTTGCCGATATGGCATCTTAAGGATTAAATGACTTTTAAATCTACATTTAATGAAGTTGGATTTACTTTAAATGATGCCATGTCATTGAATTTTCTTTTTTTCTTGCGTTATGTTGCCCAATGTCTTTAATAAGACCGAGATAGAAAGCAGCTCTCAAAGCGGGCTAGAGGGCCGTGGCGACTACCATCGCCGCTGCCATCATCCTCCTTGTGGGGACTGGCGGGGATGGAGCAGAGTGCCCTCGGTGAGTTAAGGCTCTAGTGAAGGAGGTGGCTTGTGGTGGCAATGTGGTCCTTCGCTGGGTTGGCCGGTGGTAATGTCGACTAAAAGTCCCATGAGAAACTCATGTGTTAGTGGAGCACCTCCTTCATGGGGATCTGCCACCTGGTGCGGTGGATCTCTTCCTTGATGGCCTCGCCTCAGAGGCTGTGGATTGATCGTCCACCATACTACTTATGCACCCACATGATGTACACTAGTGTGCACTCCTCTGTCAACCCACAGCACTCATACTTTGCAAACTCCTCCTTAATCTGCTTCCCACCCTTACCCTCTGATGCTACTATGATTGCCACCGCATCACCGCCGCTTGATACCTTTGCTAACATATTGTCGAATATGAAGGGAACCTAACAAGGCCCCAAATAAGAACCAATCCTTATCTAATAGGCCAGCTATGCACCATGATTCTTCCAGAAAATGGATACCAACACCGATAAGATGGCTATTTAACATCCTAAATACAATTCGAGTAATTCACAATTGGGATACCGCTCCTACCAGATGATGAAGATTTCCTTCTCTTCAATTAGCACCACCATTGCCATTTAAAATTTTAAAATCATTCTAATTTAAGCAGATTTAAAAGTTTTATAATCCTTAAGACTCTATGTCAGCAAATTTAAAAATCACGTGCAGTCACATGACACTAAAGAGCAAACGATGGTGGGCTCCATCAATGCGATTTCCTGATTTGGCAACTATGGTTGTTGACTAAATTGCATGATTTGTCAAGATTGTTGACTAAATTGCTACATCCCGAAGTTCATTCACTCGATTGTTAGTAGCTTAAAAGTTGGTGGTACAAAAAATGTACTTTCCCCCAAGTTGTTTTAGAAAAAAAAGGAACAGGATCCATGTTTTTGTTTAAAAAGAAAAAGAAACAGAAAAAAATAATGCAAAGTGGGGTCTAAACCTGATCTTTTCTGCTCTCTAACTTTCCTCATTAGAGTGGCATTTGGTGGTGGTCCTCTTGTTTCCTGATATTCTCACCTCTCTCTCCCCCGCTCTATCTATTTTGGCAAGCCCCTATATGCCCTTCACATCTATCCGATTGCTCTCATGGCCCTCCCTAATTCTCAAAGGATCGATCCAAACTATCTCCTGCAGGAGGAGAGTCAGAATATTTCTCTCATTTTTCATCATTTTTTTCCCTTTTTCTTGTATAACATAGAGTGGAGAAGAGGGAGAGGATTGGAATGGTGGTTAAGTGGAGGCTAAGTTCTATGGTTTGAGGAGGGCAAGGATTTATGCTTGGGGGTAGATGCAAGGACAACAAGGGTTTATGCTTGGGGGTAGTCTGAATATTTAGGACTGTTGAAGTTTTCTCTCAGGAGTCAAAGATAAAGGAATTGAATGAATTTCCATTTTTAAATTTACTTCTCATTATAAATTTCTTTCTTCTTGCTTTCAAAGGAAAAGGTATGACATTCTCTGCCAAAGAATTTTGTGCAAGCTGTACATATCCTTTTTTATGTTTTTAAAATATCTGCCTCACCTCAGAGCATAACCTTTCTAAAACTTAAGTTGCTTTCTGGAACATGATGCATTCTTGTCTCTCCCTTTTATCACTTTCGTTACTTAAGCTTGCTTATTTAAGCTTTCCTCAATTTTATTAATGCATATTATCATCTGAACTTTCTTAATGCACTTCTTGGTCAGAAACTTTTCCGAACCCCTCTTGCATGAAGGCATAAGGAAACATGGTAAAAATATTCACCCTTAATTATGTCTTGATAGAAAAAATATACCAAAATAAGAGATACTTTTACTTTCTCAAAGTTTCACTAAGTAGGAAAAGTATTGCCTATGGGGTTGGTCTTTATATGAGAGAGTTGTTAAAACAGAATGGCCATTGATTAGAAAAAAGCATTCGTTACTGACAGTGTTTTATTCTACATCATGATGACATGTTGGGATAATATGGGCTAGGAAGGGGAAGAGTTATTCTGTTAGAACTAAAGAACTGAAATCTATAACTTAGGGTTGAACTTTCTGGTATGAGCTTGAAACAAAGAAAAACCTGGTTAGCATGAACAATGGATTGAGGTCCTAGCTTGATGGTTGGATTTTAAAATATTAGGGTATGCAGACTATAGTCTTTGGAAATTGAAACCTGGAATGTAAGGCTTATAAAACTTGAAAGAGTGAATGCTAGACAGTCAGTACCAGTGTGATCTTAGGTAATAACAAGGGGTCTTTTGTAAATTGACCTGGAGGCTGATTGACCATGTAGATTTGTCTTCTATCATTATTACTGCAAAGGAAGTTATGCAGAGGTCCATCTGCATGTGATGTAGAGGTTAACAAAGTAGGAATGGCAGAGGATCACATTTTAGAGCCTGTTGGGAATGTTCATGAGTCTGAAAATGGAAAAAAAGAGTATTATCATATAAGAAGAAGGTCTAAGAAGAGTGGGAGAATAAAAATTTTGTTGTCAAAAGATGAGAAGAAGCTCATATTTTGTCAAGCTATGACATATTGCAAATTTGCAATTGCTTCTTGGTATGCGGATAATGCCACTTTATTGTCCTAAGTGAAATCACCCTCTGTTCAGATGTGGTTTATAATTTACTGATCATGCCATGAGAAAAAGATAACAATTATGAAGCTTTTGAAACTATTGTAATCATGAATCCATTTTTTTTCGTTTTATCTTCCCCAGTTGTTTTTAGTCATTAAAACCGATGATGCTCTATAGTTTGACTGTATTATTGATCCTGCTTGTGAATGTATTGTAGGTTCCAATATTAATTTATATTTTTATATTCATACTTTGACACCTTTTTGCTTGAACACAAGTTGGTTAGTAAATTGATCATCATTTTTTTCGCTATTATCAGATGGGAAAAAACTAGTTGAGTGAAGGAAAGATAAAATACATTGGGTTGTCTGAAGCATCTGCCTCAACAATCAGGAGGGCACATGTAGTTCATCCAATAACTGCTGTCCAGCTGGAGTGGTCCTTATGGACAAGAGATGTTGAAGAATATATAATTCCCACTTGTAGGTGAGTTTGTTTGCTTTAGTTTTATATGGAACTATTGGTGGCTAACATTTATTTCTAATATTGTTTTTCTTATTTTCTATTTTGAGATTTCCAGAGAACTTGGTATTGGAATTGTTGCCTATGGTCCACTAGGAAGGGGTTTCTTTTCTGCTGGACCAAAAATGGCCGATAGTTTGTCAGACCATGACTTCCGTAAGGTGCGTATGTCTGATAAAATCAAGGTTTACGGAACCGATCTGAACCGTCCGATTCAGGGTATTTCGAATCGAACCGGCGTCCTACCGGTCCGGTTCGCATGTGAAAATTGGGACAAGAAGAAAAAAATATAAAAAAATATGAAACCATTTGGTTTGGTACGGTATGGATCGGTACAGGCCGGTATAACCCAATTCAGTCTGGTTTGACCTATTTTTTTTTTTGGCTGTTGGATGATTTTTTTTTTGAATTTTTTATTATCGGTACGGACCGGTATCGTACCATATCGATCAGTAATCGGTATGGGATCCAGTACCGGTATGTAAAATTTTGGATAGAGCTAATGGACAATGAGATATTGATAGTTATCAAATATATGGTCGGGATAGATCAAGGGACCATATAAACATAATCTACCTATCAAAATTGGTCATATCTGGTAGTTAGGCAACTAAGACTGCTGCTTCTGTTGTCATTTAGAAAACAGTAAGACAATCTTATTCATGTGTAATAACCTCCATTCCTTTTCGTTTATTGTTACCTTTTGACATTGGGATCAATGTAGCCTGGACATGGATGAGAGATTTTGACTTGGATGAGTAACCAAGTGTCTGATTTTACAAAAGGGAAACTAAAAGGGATACTGGAACATATAGGAATAAAATAATTTTTTTGCAAATTACATATATTTGTTTGTTAAATGTAATTATTCTCCAAAATATTATAAAATATTTTTTGATTTATATGTTTTACTATATTTTTCCACGGCTACCCTAAATTAGCTCAAGGATACAAGAAACATGACATTTCATATCATTATTTCATACCAAAATCCTTAACCAAGCTCTATAAACAACAAAATGCCTACATTTTTTTAATTAAAATGGCTCAAATGGCCACTTGATACAAAGTATGGGCGACTTTAACCTCCTTGCCTCATTGTGCAATCAGCTGCTGGGGGCTTTGGCCAGATGACCATGGTTCCTTTCCCGATATGGGCAACATTAGCACATAACAAGAGGCCGAAAGGCCAGAACAACCAAACAAGGGCTCATAGCCTAAATGAAGACCCATCAAAAGACAAGGGCTCATTGCCCAAAATGAAGACCCATCAAAGGCCTAACCAAGAGATAATGGAGGATGTCAACATCCTCTTCCATATCTTCACAGGTTTTGAGACACTCTTTTCTCATATACTACCGAACCTCTCCAGCTTCAGAGAAAAATAGTTCCACCTTGCTCACAACCAACGACAGCACACTTCTCAAAACATGTGGCAATGCCTATCAGTGTAAGTGAAAGAACCCAAAATCTGCACTGCAACCTACGAACTCAAGCTTGGTACCTCCCATCCCTTCCACGTCCACTGCTGGTATCATGCTACCCTCACTTCCTCAAGCAAGAATCTTGACTGCCTAAACATGACCCAGGGCTGAACATGGAGAGGGATTTCATTGACTTTCTTACTTTAGAGGGGAAGGTAGAGTTGTTGTCTTATCCTTGATGACAACAGGCCTATATTCATGATCCAACAAATGCTAATTTAAGATTGTAGTCCGACTATGAATTATTTTATTTCATTAGGCTATATATTTTAGCAGCTTCTGCATTTATAAATTGTAGTGTTGACGTCTATTGACAGTGGCATTGGGCAAGTGCAATGCAGTGAGATGAAACATGGATGGCAGTGTTCTTATTTTCTTTTCCTTTATTTACATAATCTTTTTTATAAAGAACTTAGAATATCTAAAGGTGCTATGTAGAAAAGCTATCTTCTAGAATGTTATGGGTCACTCAATGGTCTTCATTTTTCCTATCGGTTAGCTTTTCTTTCTTACCCTAAAGACCATGAATTTATGAAATATGGGATTGTGTACATATCCATGAGGGTGTATTTATATACATATACACCATATCCATGTGTTTATGGATGCACATATCATAGTTATAGGATATTAGAGTCAAATTGGAAAACTATACATGCATTGCCAAGTTCAATTATGTGGTTGAAAAATGAAACATACTATGCTGCTAGTACCATTCGTTGGATGTGACATAGACAAGTGGTTTGAAGCATATGTTTTTTTTTCCAAGAAAATGTAATCATTTTGGCCCTTGCATATTATACTAGTGATTCATTTTATTTTGCTTTCACTATCTTTAAATTTGCGAGTGGGTGTATGTGAGGGCTTCTGTGGGTGTGTTTAGTCCCACATGGTTATACGTTAGGAAGATCATGGATATTTATACAGGGCCAATGAATTCCAAAAAATTCTTTCTAAATAATTTTTTTGGGTAAGGTTCTAGGTTATTGCAAATGGTATCAAAGCAGACCCGGCACAATGCCCATGTGGATTAAGAGAGCACTGCAATATAGGCCCTTCTAGGGATGACTACGGGTTGATTGTTGTGTTTGTGAGTTTATTTGGACTTTTGGCCTAACGAAGATTTGGGAGCTTAAACAGGGAGAGTGTGCGAGGGCTTTTGTGGCTGTGTACTTAGTTCCACATTGCTTATGCGCTGCATATATGTTGGGTACTTGTACAAGGCCAAGTAATCCAAACACCTTCTGATTAGCCTTTTTGGATGAAGATCTTGGGTCGTTAAGTCTAAACCTTTTCTTGCAACTTGCATAGATTATAGCTATACCATTATATGGAGACAAACCTAAATATATAGGCACTTTTTAGTTGCCCATAGTTAGCAGCATACGGTTGCAATTGACTGCAACTGCGAAAACAAGTATTTGGAAGCTTGCAATTGCAATTGCATGTTGCAGTTCAACTACAAGAAAAGGTCCCAAAAGTTGTAATCAGAGTTGTAGTTAAAATTGGTCGTTCTAATTATGAGGAATCTTGTAATGATGAGAGCCCTTCGGAAAAGTTTCGCTTGCCGCTCCAAACATCTCTTCTTCTCCATGATGTCTGTTGGTGCAGAAAACCGCTGGATGTCAATGTTCGCTGGAGGTGGTGGAGACGATCTCGCCGACGAGACCTACAAAATGAAGTCTAGACCGAAGGTGGGTGGCTCTAGTAGGATCCTTCGACGATCAAGTTAGCTTTCTATCCAACAAGAATCGAGTACACAGGAGAATGAGAGCAGAGAGGAGAGCTTAGAGAAAGATAATGTATCTGAAGAGTTCCTTTTATAGGTGGAGCTCGTAACAAAATGATGGTGACAGCGATAATCAAATATCAGGAGGCCATTTGGGCCACTTAGAGTTTGTTACGGAGAGTAGGCTATCGTTTTTCACGACTTGCTGGCAGTTGGAGATCATTTGCTGGAGTTCGGATAGAAGGTTGGAGGTTTTCCAGTTAGGCAGTGAAGTATCCATGCTGAGGTTCAGAATTGGAGGTCGATTCAACTGAGCTTGAAAGTTGGCCTTTGGCCATGATGGTGGCGGGTTCACAATTAGGTTCCGAGTTTGAACCTTGATGGAACTATCTTTGAAGGCTTCCAGGAGCTCGGCCGCCTTCAAGGTCGGCCGAGAGCAGATGTAGGCATTCTTACTTGGCAGACTAGAGATCAGAGAGGGACGGCAGGTTTTTTAATAAGGATTGCATTCAGGCTTTCTTAAAGGAGTTCGGCGGATATTCATAGTTGATTTGAAGATAGGATGGAGTATTGAGATTCGCTGCTTGCGGAGTGGTTACTGCTTGCTCCAGGTTGAAGGTTGGATTCATGTTGATGGTGAAGTCCTTTTATTGACTCAAGTTCATCTGGCTGAGGTTCTTGGTATGAAGCTACCAAGATCTGCAATCCACAAGAAGTAAAGAAATTCAGCCGTCTTTTGTTGAGAAAAATGCCTCGAGATTTAGTCCATAATAAGCTTAGAACGAGATCCAGGATGACAAATAAAGTCCAACAAGCTCAATAATAGTCCAAACGGAGTTCAGATGGAGAAAATACGTGCGAAAGAAGGTCAGAGTGGGGTAGCTGACCCTCGAGCCCATCGGAGGGGCCCACTGGCAATGGCGTGGCCCAAATCAGTAGTGCTTGGCCAAGTGCGCGAGCACGTGCGGGGGGCGCGCGCGGGCCGCGCGGGCACCCAGCCCATACGGTGGAACGCGGTCCACCATGGACCGTCGGCTCATAGGTGCCCGCGTGGGCCATCTGGCCGTTTTTCTTTGCATTTCATGCGGTCCACGGCACTGTTCCATGGATTGATCGTGATTCGATGGCTCAGGGAGGAGCCGATCGCGATCGAGCAGTTGGAACTTAATCAGAGCCTGATCAGGATTGCTGTGCGTGATCCGATGGCTCAGGAGAGAGCCAGTCGTGATCAGATGGTCCAGATGTGTTCTCGAGTGTGATTAGGATTGGGTTTCCTATCGGAACATTGATTTTGAATTTCTGAAGTCTATATAATTTCGATTGACGAACCATTTGTTGCGTTGGAAAGCTGGTGATATTCTGGAGGTGCTGAGAGGCTTCTTGAGAGGTTTCAGAGAGCTTTTGTAAGAATTTTGGGGCTTCTTGTTGAGAGATTCTTGTACAAGAGTTGAGTGGTAAGTTTCTCTTGTATTGTTTGATTTTTTTCTCTCATAGTGAAGTTTGCACGCCCCGTGGAGGTAGATCTTGGTCTAATCCATGTATACTTGATTGTTTGCTCTTTTATCTTGTATTCTTCTTTCTTTCTCTTATGGTATCCATACGTGATCAAGTGCAATGCAAACGATATCGATAAGATCTTGAGGTCGTGGTGTCCTAGCCAGACTCTACAATAATCAATATGAGAGTGAGTTGATATCCCCCAACAATTGGTATCAGAGCCAGACGATACCAATGCACGTGGTTGCCTAGATCGTGACGGTGTTGATTGAAATCAAAGATGGAGAAGACAAGCATAATCAAGGTGATTAGCCGGTTCGATAAAAAGAGCAATTTTTTCTTATGGCAAGCGAGGGTGAAGGGTGTGCTCATCTAACACGGTTTGATCGACGTTATTTTGAATAAAAAAAAGCCAGACATCATAGAAAAGAGAACCTGGGAGTGGCTACAGATGTAGACGATGAGTACCATCCGCATGTATCTGACGGATGAGGTGGTGATCCATATACTTGGCGAGATTTTTTCAATGGTGCTATGGTTGAAGCTTAAGGAGTTGTACATGGCAAAGTCTCTCACCAATACTCTCTTTCTTTGGAGGCAGTTCTACCAACTGTGGATGACCGAGGGATAGTGTGCAGGAGCATCTTAGCCACCTCCAGAAGATTCTTATTGATCTTCTTAGTGTAGATGAGAAGGTTGAGGAGAAGATCCGGGCGTTGGTCTTACGAGCATCGCTTTTTCCTTCGTATGAGTTCTTGGTGACTGCTCTTCTAGTGGGAAAGAGCACCATCAAGATGGATGAGGTCACTGCGGCGATTTTTCAGAATGAGATTCTCAGGAGGGAGAATCCAGCTTCGAGCTCAGATGGCGGTAGCTCAGCTTTGGCGATTTTTGGACGAGCAGGTGGCAGCAGACAAAACGGCAAAGGATCGCGAGGAGGACGATCCATGTTCAAGATGAGGGATCCTAGCAAGATCAGATGCTACCGTGCGACGAGTTGGGACATCGTGTCAGAGATTGCCTGCAGCTTAGGGATTGGACGAGGGCTACTGCAGCGACGGCCAGTAGCGAGTTAGAGGATGATGTCCTAAAGATATCTGACGAGGTATCTGCTTCTTTCCAACAATGGATTTTAGATTCTGCATGCATATATCATGTTTATTGTAGAGATGAGCGGTTTTACTCCTTGGAAAGTAATGAGGGCACTGTTTATCTACCTGATGGATCGAGCTATGCGATCAGAGGCATCAGGACGGTCAGCTGGAGAACACATGATGGTGCAGTGAGGAGATTGGGGTAGGTCCGATACATATCTAATTTCAGGCGGAATCTTATCTTACTGAGCAGACTGGATTCAAATAGCTACAGGTTAGTAGCCGGTGATGGAATTCTGAAGGTCACGTGCGGCAATAGGATGATATAGGAGCAAAAAAGGAGGATGAGAGGACATTACTATTTGGCAAGGAGCCCAGTGCGAGGTGGAGCTTCAGGAGTCAGAGGAAAGTCTAGTATGAGGTGGAGCTTCAGGTGGAGGTGGATCGGGCATGAGACGGGAGACTCGGGAGGACGAGAGGCGACGTCGCAGAGTGAAGTTCCTATTGTCGTAGAAGACTTTCCCAAGTAGGTCTTTGATCAGAGTGGACACAGCTCATGATAGAGATGGGATCGAGCAGCCTGGCTCGATTCTCATGTTTGCCCATCCATGAGAGCAAGCGTGCCCTAGGACGTGGGGGCGAGATGGATCACAGGCTTTCAAAAACAGGTGAAGACCGAATATCGAGCTGAGATGGAGATTGTTAAGGAAAATGCCTTAAGATTCGGTACATAATAAGTCCAGAACGACGAACGAAGTCCAATGAGCCCAAGAACAGCCCAAACGGAGTCCAGATGGAGAAGATATGCGTGAAAGAAGGTCAGAGCAGGGTAATCGGCCCTCGGGCCTATTGGAGGGGCCCATCGGTGGCATTGGCGAGCGGTAGCGCGGCCCAAACCGGTAGCGTGCGGTGGCGTTGGGCCAGCCACGCGCTGGGTTGGGCCAGCCGCACGCTGGGCTGGCCATGTGTGCTAGCGCTGGCGGGCCACGCAGGAGCAGGTAGAGTGGGCGCCCAGCCTACGCGGTGGAGCACGGTCCACCATGGACCGTCGGCTTATGGGCGCCCACATGGGCCACCCGGTCGTTTTCCTTTGTGTTTCGTGCGGTTCCACGGCACTGTTCCGTGGACTGATCGCGATCCGACGACTCGAGGAGCTGATCATGATCGAACGGTCGGAACTTAATTAGAGCATAATCAGGATTGCTATGCGCGATCCAACGACCTAGGAGAGAGCCGGTCGTGATCAGACGGTCCAGATGCGATCTCGAGTGTAATTAAAATTTAGTTTCCTACTGGAACACTGTTTTTGAGTTTTTGAAGTTTATACAACTCCGATTGACGAACCATTTGTTGCGTTGGAAAGCTGGTGACGTTTCGGAGGTGCTGAGAGGCTTCTTGAGAGGTTTCAGAGAGCTTTTGTGAGGGTTTTGGGGCTTCTTGTTGAGAGATTCTTGTACAAGGGTTAAGTGGTAAGTTTTTCTTGTATTGTTTGGTTTTCTCTCTCATAGTGAAGTTTACATGCCCCGTGGAGGTAGACCTTGGTCTAATCCATATATACTTGATTGTTTACTCTCTTATCTTATATTCTTCTTTTTCTCTTGTGGTATCCATACGTGATCGAGTGCAATGCAAACGATATCAATAAGATCTTGAGGTCGTGGTGTCCTGGCTAAACTCCACAACAATCGGTATCAGAGTTGATATCCCCCAACACCTTCAAGGTCGGTCGTTATGCGAAGTCGGTCGAGGGTCCTGTATTTGTTGGAGGTCGGCTGCTTATAGAATGGAGCGGAGGAATTCGGCCGCCTTCAAGGTCAGCCACTAGACAAAGATTGGATGATGCTGGGACTCGATATTTGCTAGGGGTCTGCTGCCTACTTTGAGTCAGGGATCGGAACTAGTAGAATGGCAACTCCTTTCACTGTTCAAGTTCATCTGGCCGAAGTTCAGTATGTCTAACAAGTTCTGCAGTTATCGAGAGAGCTGAGAGGATCATCTGATGTGCAAGGTCTGCAGGTCGGCCTTCCAGAACTTACCTGGAATAGGAAATTAACTCGGTTGAAGTTTGAACTTAGCCATCAATGCTTCAGATAGCATTGTACTAAGGTCAGACATCAACTTCGATGGAAGCTATTTTATCCTCAACACTTGTTCCTCTACTTTCGAGTTCGAAGTTCGGATGGAGTGCAAACATTTGCGACTGCTGAAGTTCCACCTGGTTTTCCACCTTTGAGAGATAGAAAGGTTTGGTGTATTTGAATTGACGCCGAAGCTTTCTTAATGTTGAATGATCCAAAATGACCTCAGTGTTTGAAATTTTCCCCAGTGCGGAGCTCTATGTACGGCACCATAAGTTTTGTTAGTCGTCAGCTACAGCCATGATGAGAGGGACATGCGATAGACGAGGATTGGGCAGAGACGATCTGCAATCATAACTGCCTGAGAGTTCGTCCGACTATTTAAACAGTTCACCCCTCTTCTTCTCCCATTTTGGCTCTTCTTCTTTCTCCTTTGCCTTTCATCTTCTTCATGCCCGAGCGCCCAGTTCCATTCCTTTTGTGATCCCTCCGATCTTTGACATCCCCTCCGTTCGTCCTCCACCCTCTCGACCGTGTCCTTGAAATCTCTGACTGACTTAGGTTAGTATCCTAATCCTCTTTCTGTATTTTTTTTATTTCTCTTTCATTTTTCGACCTTCAGCGGTTTTTCAAGAGGGTTTGCTGTTCTTCTCTAGTTTTTCAGAAATTTTATTTGCCAATTTCTTTCGAGTTTTAGCATATTTTTTCGAATTTTGTTTGATCCAAAATGGCTTCAGAAATTTCTTGGTCCACTAGTTCTAGGAGTCCATCTAGCCCGAGCTCCCCTAACCTCGGCCCTAGGAGTGAGATCGAACCTAGGGAGACAACTCATCCAGGTTTTGTTCCAGAAACAATCCCTCTCTCTTTCTCCCGATGATCTGTCTTTAATTAGAGTCCAATACGGAATTCCTTCAGAGTATGAATTGGAGTTTCCTGAGTCGAGCGGCCGAGCTTGCACCCTTCCCCTAGGTCGTTTCTGTTTATACTTGGAGGCTTTTTGTGCCAGACTGAGGCTTCTTTTTTCCTCTTTCGTTGTCATCCTTTTTTGCTTCTTAAATATATTTTTGGCCTTGGTTGTTCCAAACTTCTTTAGATTTATTATAGGATTTCTTGCTCTATATATTTCAGCCGAGGTTCGCCTCACTGTTTCTTTGTTCCGAATTTTTTTTACTTTCAAGCACCATCCTTCTGCCAAGAACTGGTGGTACTTATCTTCCTAGTTCGGTAAGAAGAGGTTGGTCAAGAGTGCTCCTTCCTCTGTCGATAATTGGAAAGGAAAGTTCTTTTTTGTTTTCTGTCCTTCCGTAGAGTTAGGGCTTCCTCCATAAGGTCAATTAAGAGATTCAGTCGGTAGAGCTCTCGAGCTAAAAATAGAGGACCTCGATTCCGTCAGCAATTTGAGAGATTATAAAACTCCTTCATTGTTTAAACTCCTTCATTGTTTAAACTAGTTGATAGCCAAACCTTATACAACCTTGGCCTAAGCCCTTTTAACCCCAAAGATATACATTTACGTCTTCTTCTGTCCCTTTCATCTTTCTTCTAACCTTGGCTTGCTTGCTGTTGCAGAAATGACTTCTGAAGAGTTCAAGATGTTGTCAAAGAGACTTCGGGCTCATAAAAGAAAGAACAATACCTCCAGGGAGACATCCAAGAGGGCGAAGATTGGGGGCTCAGGCTCGACTGCTCCAGCACAGGTGGCCCCCGCTCTTGAGACTAGAGCTCCACCGATGACCTCGAATCCGCTTGCCGAGGTCCCTACCCCAGCGCCTCCTGTTGAAAAGGGAAAGGTGGAAAGGAAGAAGAAGAAGACAACTTTGAAGAAAGCTCGATTCCAAAAGAACTCTGGGGAGTCCAGTGGGGACAGCATCGATTGGGAGAGTGCCTCATTCGACGATTGGAAGGTTGTCAAGGCCCTAGTTGATGGGTGCATTCTACCAAATATCATGATAGGATTGTCCTTACCGACCTCGAGTAGTGGACAAAGGATTCGCATGGGGCCTTCCTTGAGATAATTGTTTTATCCCTCCTTCAAATTCAATGATGCATTCTCTAATGGCACAACTAACTTTGCTGTTTGTAGGTGGGTCACCAACTGATCGCCGGCATCAAGACAATTAACATTCAAAAGGCCGAGGCCTTAAAGGATGTGGAGGCGGCTTAGGAATATAAAGCTGAAGTGGGATGTCTTTTGGCCGAGGTTGAGCATCTGCAAGAGACACTTAAGGAGGAACAGGCCGCGACAAGGTTGAAGGCTGCACTAACCTCGGAGAAAGAGAAGAGGAAGGAGACTGAGGTCAAGATCACCAAAGAAAGGGAGCGCGTCATTGAGGCCGTGGAGCAAGTTGTTTCCTCATTCAAATCCTCGAAGGAGCAAAAGAACATCAAGGTGGCATTTGCCCGGGAGGCCTTCATCAAAGGGTTTGACCTCTGCCAGAAGGAGGTTGCTGAGAGGTTCCCTGAGTTGGACTTCAGCTTCCTGGCAGAGGAATCTTCTGAAGATAAAGTGGAGCTTTCTACGGCTGGAGTTGATCTTTCGGATGCTGAGTCTGTTGCCGCTAATCCTGTTGAACTTGCCCCCGTGTCTGCTGAGGAGCTGACTCTTGCTGAGGCCACGCCGAGCTCTTCTACTTCTCCTTCAAAGGTCTGATGCCTCTTATCATTGTACTTTATTTTTTTTTTCTTTCATACAATGTACTTAAAAATTTTTCAATCAATAAAATCGAATTGAGCTTGTCTTCTTTTCATACTTTTTATATATTATGGTGTGTTTATACATCAAGTGCAGTCTCCGACCGAAGCAGTACCACTGCCTCAGGGCATTCTCCTGAAGGCCCACATTAGGTATTTGAAGAAGGAAGTTCGTCAGGTTAGCAAAAAGTTGAAGAAGACCGAGGACGAACTCCAAAAATCCAAGAAAAACTGTGGAAGCTGCAGTCAAAATTAGCCGTCTCCGTCGGGCATCCAAACAAACTTTTAAGGAGTACACTGCTAAGAAGTACCATTTGAGTGAGAAGCTTGAGGAGGCTAAGAAGTGCACCAGCGAAAAATCCTGGACCTTAACCGCGAAGGTTAGCTTCCTAGAAGTCGAACTCAGAGCAGCAAAAGAGAAAATTCTGCTGTTGGAGAGGAACTCGGCATAGTCCATCGATCGAGAGGAGTATGGTTGGGATTGGTTCAAGAGGTTCTCCAAGCTTCAAGATCAATTGAAAGCAGTTGAGGATTGTACACCTACAGGCTCGGCTAGTGTGATCAAGTTGCCAATCTTAAACGAAACCTTCGGGCGGTCAACGAGGACATAGCTTAACTTCAAAAGTGATTAGTAGACAGGGCTTAAGCTGGCAGATCCGAATGAAGTGGGTACTTTGAAGAATACTCTTGGAGATCTTACAGTGACATTTGAGAAGACCAAGAATGAGCTCCTTCAACTCAAAATCCAGATGACCTACCAGGTGAATTTGGTGAAGGATGCTGAAGTCGAATCCGTAATTTTGAGGAAAAGGTTAAGAGAAATGAAGGACAACTTCTGGAGATCCCAAAAATTACTTGGCGAGACTTTGGCAGCAAGGCAAGATCTCGAAGACAAAGTAAATGACCTAAAGTGCTCCCTTGTAATGGTCAGAGCCGGTAGCCCGAAGTTCGAGTAAGACTTCATTCTTTTTTTTTTTTTTGATGTAATTGGTCTTGAAAACCTCCATTTATAATGCACTCTATTTCAATGAAATGATATTTCTTTTATCCATCCGTCATTGTCTTGCTTTGGTTTAATGCTGGTAGAATTCATTATTTCTGTGCCATGTCTCTGATGTTGGTGTCGTTTTGGAATGGTAATCCTAGTCCGATGTCTCGGAGGTATGTCCCCCTTGTTTATGAACAAGGGTTCTCCAAACTTTTTTTTGCTTTTAGCCTTTCTCCCAGTTTAGAAACTGGAGGCTTTCATTTGCTTCGTAGAGATCTTCATTGATGTTAGGACGAGGTTCTTTTCTTGCTCCTGACATTATCAACCCTCTGTTTAAGAATCGGAGGCCTTCAATCCCTCGTAAGGATTTTTGCCCACGTTAGAACGAGGTTCACCTTCTGTTCTCGACATGGGATGGCTTTTATGTTTGTTAGGACGAGATCCATTTTCTGTTCCTAACAAGGTTGCTGGGGCACAGAAAGGCCGTTGAAAGGGCCTTTCTTCATTACCTCCTATTTAAGAATCGGAGACCTTTAATCTCTCGTAAGGGTCTTTGCCTACATCAGGATGAGGTTCACCTCCTGTCTTAAATAATCGAAGGCCTTCACCCTCATTAGGACGAGGTTAACCTCCTATCTTAAATAATCGGAGGTTTTTATTCTTGTTTAAAAATGATGTTTCAGTTTGATCATTTCCTGCCAAAATTCAATATACACAAAAGATGGGGAATGTTAGAACAGGAAATTTTATTGAAATTATTGATATTACACTTCCTAAATTTTCAGAGTTATGAAGTAGAATGATCCTTCCGGGCTCCTTTTTGTCGATGTCCCCCTGAGTTGATAATTTCGAGTGGAGACCAATCCCCTTCTGGTTCTTTTCTTTGAAGTTGTTCAGGTTGTAATAGTGCTCTCGGTCACTTTTCTCTTTCTCCAAGACGTTGCAGGAATCGGTTTAATCGGCCTGGTTTGATTAGCTCTCAATCTCGTCCTAAAGTTGGAAACATTCTTTAGTATTGTGATCGTGATCATAATGGTACAGATAATACTTGTTGGAATTGCGTTTGTTCGGATGAGTCCGTAGGTTCTCCGGCCTCGGCAGTTGTTCTTTTATTTCCATCAGCACTTAGATTTTTGAAGCATTCAGGGGAGAGTAGTTATGGAATCTTCTGGGAGGGGAGCTTCACTGCATCCTCCAATTCGGGCTTCTTAGTCGACGAGCTCGAGGTTGACATTGGACTCATCTACGTTCAGAAGGGGTTCTAGAATGCGGCCAAGCTTCACTCTGTCACGCCCCAAATCCGGGATATAACATGGCCATGCTATCGAGAGATACCATCCTCGATAACATGAAGCCTAACGATCATAATCAGTTAAATTCCATCATAATTAAAATATAAATAAAGATTTAATTCTATTATTTATCAAATAATCAAACTAAAATTGATTCAGAGCATCTAAATTCATAATCAAAACCAAACCCATGTCTCAAAAATAATTACAAGTTCATGATCAAACTAAGTTCAGTTACAAAATTTCCAAGCCTGCTATGCAGATCTCCAAGTCATTGGTCCTAATCTTAATTTTCTGTAAAAAAAAAAAGGGTATGAGCTATGCTAGCTCAGTAAGTAAAATATATATTTGCTTATTGGATCAAGCATAAGTTTTTCCATGATAATGCATCATTTAAAAAATAACAGATATTGCAAATAAAATATTTTATAGAATATAACATAAAACAAGTCATAAATCAATCATGCATGCATAAATTATGAAATTTCATAGATACGATTTGTAAATCATTCTTGTCGTGTGTTCATGTCATGTTTCAAAATCCTACTTACAGATATTCATGCTATGGTCATTTTATATCCGTGACAGGACCGTAATCATATCATACCATGCTATTATAACCCGTTGGCGAGGGCCGTATGTCGAGCTACTATAACCCGTTGGCGAGGGCCGTACATAGCCATCTGAAAGCTTTTGAAATTTTTTTATATTTTTCTTAAAATATACACATATTTAGATGGAAAAATATTTAAATTCATGGTTCATAAGCATGTTATTTTCATAAAACATATTCATAGAAACAATGATCATAATAAAACATGATTTTCATATTTTTGATCCATATTTTATGAAAAATATGAGTTTATAACAATAGTTCATTTGCATAAAAAAGACATGATAATTTGGAAATAAGTAAGGAACATAAGATTTTATTTACCTCGAACGTCTTAAATCTTCAAGCTTTGTTAGAAGAATCAGATAATACTATTTTAAATATTAATTCATAATTAATTTTTAGTCATTAAATATAATAAAATTAAATAATAATAAAGGAGATGATTGATCAGATGATCAATCTGATGAGCCATCCGGGCACCAAATCGATTTAAGGTCATTTTATCAAAATCAATATGGGTTCCTAAAAGAGGAAGGCATGACTTGGTACTGAAGTTCCTAGAGAAAAAAAATAGAGATTAAAGAGAAAGTGGAGAAAGAATACAATCATGATTAGGATTATTAGGGATCATATCAGGATAACTTAATGTGGGTTAACTATGATCAGATAGTATGAATTTCTGGCAAAAATTGGACTGAGATCTAACTTAGTGCATGGATTTTAGAGCAATCTTAGGTCATTTTAATTTCATTTTAGGTTCAACCTAGGGTCCGTGGTACAATTAAAGAGAGAGAGAGGAGGGCCCTAGAGAGAGAAGAGAGGTGAGAGAATTATTTTTCTCTCTTTTTTTTTCTTTTCTTTTTTCTTTCTTTTCTTTTCTTCTTCTTTCTTTCTTTTCTTCTTTTCTCTCTTGGTTGAACAAGGGAGGGAGGGGTTGGTAGCTTGCACTCCGACGAGTTGCGGCGGCACGGCTGGAGGTCCGGCAATGAGTGGCCGACGGCGGCGGAGCAAGAGACGGCCGGCGACATCATCGGTCGGCAAGAAATCAAAGAAAATGGCAAAAAAATAGGGGAGCTTTCTTAAGATGTTTTCCGACCAAATCGATGGCCAGCGGTGAGACTTGGGGCCGTAGGAAGATGAGAAAGAGAGAAAGGAGGAAGGGCCGACGCTTACCTTGGCTCCGACGGTGTCGTCAGCTTCGATCTTTAGTGAGCACAATAGGAGTAGGCTGCAGCTTCAATCGAGAGAAAGGGAGAGGAAGAAGAGGGGAGGAGGTCCGTCTTGTGGCTTTAGGAGAGAGAAGGGGTTCATGCCTTTAAATAGGGTGAAAGGGAGGCTAAATTCTTTCCAGATTCGACTTCTCCTCCGAAGTTTTCGCGAGGAAGAAGACTCCCATCCGTTTTTTTTTTTTTGAACCGGATATTACATTCTACCCTCCTTACAAAAAGTTTCATCGCCGAAATTTGCTATATCTTCATTTTCAACTAAATAAGAATATTTAGTCTTCAAAATTATCTTTCGTCATACTTTCGATATGCAATTTTGATTTAAGTCATGCTTCTAGATCCCATACTCTGAACTATTTTTTATTAATTAGCTTCATCCCTTGAGTCATATTTTTATTTTATTTTTTTTCATAAGTTTGCCATGAATATCTTTATGATAGAAGTGGCTCATCCAGTTTATAAATTATATAAGTCAAAGATATAGTGAACTAGAAAAGAATGAGAAGATCAATGATCAATAATCATACGGGCATCTACTTAAGTTGATTGGACTCATACTTGTCACTACGTCATTGCTTGTTGTAGTACCATCCAGAGTCAAGGTAGATATTCGTGCATTTCCTTTTTGTCCTTGTTCACTTAAGTTAAAGGTTTTAGAGTCATTTGTTTTCTTATTAGGACGTTCTCGTGCCAAATGTCTCCACCTGCCACACTGATAACATGCTCCAAGCTTCTTAAGACAAGGTCCCCCATGATTTTTACCATAATGCTCACAAGTCTCTGCACCCTTCTTCTTCTTAGAGTTGTTCTCTAGGTTTTTATGTTGGTCACCCTGAGTTTCTATTAGTTTAGATCTCTTCTTATCCTCTCTTTCCTATTCTGATCTTTTCATATCTGACTCAACTTTCAAAGCTCGTTCCAGCACATCCTTGGAATTGTTAAATAGGTGAGAAGATAAACGAGATCGAATTTTATGTTCTTGACCATACTCAAATCTATTTGCTTTGCTTCTTTTAGACTCTATAAGCTGAGGGCAAAATCGACCTAACTCGTTGAATTTGTTTGCATATTCTAGTACTGTCATATCATCCTTTTGCCTCAATGCCAAGAACTCATTCTTTTTTATTAATCTTTTGGGAAAATATTGATCATAAAATATTTTCTTGAACTTCTTTCATACTAATTGGTTATCTAAATTTTCATATGCAGTTTTTATTGCAGTCTACCAAAACTCGGCATTTTTTTTTAGCATGGAAATGGCTAGCCTATCCTTCATATTCTCGGGATATTGTAGTGCATCAAACATCGTTTCTATTTCTCGAGTCCAAGTCTCTACAACTAGAGGATCAGGTCCACCCTCAAATAGTAGTGGGTTGTCTTCTAAACCTCTCATAATATGACTCTTAAAGATGGCATAGGTCAAGGAGCAGATTGTAGCTATTGTTGATGAAGAAGTTGAGCCACCACTTGGCACACTCCTGTAATATCTGCTTGAGTGGCTGGAATATTAGGATCCCGCTCCACCGTCTGGTTGGCATCTCCCGTTGTAGTCTTTTTTGCTCCTCTCCTCCTAGTAGCAATGTTTGCTAGGACTTCATTCTTACTGTCGCTTATCGTTACCTATCAAAAACACTAGCTTTAATCAGTTTTCTTAAATAAAAATAAAAACTCTAAGTAAACTCATCTATTCTCATTCAATTAAACATGATCTAACTAAACGAGATCTATTTCCCTATTGCTAGACTTTTAAAATTTACCCGTGATCAAACCTATTACTCTGATACCATAAAATGTCACGTCCTAAATTCGGGATATAATATGGCCATGCTACCGAGACGTACCATCCTTGATAATATGAAGCCTAACAATCATAATCAGTTAAATTTCATCATAATTAAAATATAAATAAAGATTCAATTTCATTATTCATCAAATAATCAAATCAAAATTGGTTTAGAGCATCTGAATTCATAATCAAAACGAAACCCATGTCTCAAAAACAATTACAATTTCATGATTAAACTAAGTTCAATTACAAAATTTTCAAGTCTGCTACGCAGATTTTCAAGCTTGGATCCTTCATTGGTCCTAACCTTAATTCTCTATAAAAAAAAAGAAAATAAAAAGGGTATAAGATACACTAGTTCAGTAAGTAAAACCTACATTTTCTTATCAGATCAAGCATAAGTTTTTTCATGATAATGCAATATTTAGAAAATAATAAATATTGTAAATAAAATATTTCATAGAGTATAATATAAAACAAGTTATAAATTAATCATGCATGCATAAATCATGAAATTTCATAGATACGATTTGTAAATCATTCTTGTCGTGTGTTCATGTCATGTTTCAAAATCCTGCTTACAGATATTCATGCTATGGTCATTTTATACTCGTGACAGGACCATATCATACCAACTATTGTAATCCATTGGCGAGGGCCGTATGTCGAGCTACTATAACCCGCTGGCGAGGGCCGTATGTCGAGCTACTATAACCCGCTAGAGAGGGTCGTACATAGCTATTTGAAAGCTTTTGAAATCTTTATATATTTTTCTTAAAATATACACATACTTAGATGGAAAAATATTTAAATTCATGGTTCATAAACATGCTATTTTCATAAAACATATTCATAGAAACAATGATTATAATAAAACATGATTTTTATATCTCATATGCTGATCCATATTTTATGAAAAATATGAATTTATAACAATAGTTCATTTGCATAAAAAGACATGATAATTTGGAACTAAGGAACGTAAGATTTCACTTACCTCGAACATTCTAGATCTTCAAGCTTTATTAGAAGAATCAGATAATCATATTTTAAACATTAATTCATAATCAATTTTTATTTATTAAATTTAATAAAATTAAATAATAATAAAAGAGATGATTGGTCAGGTGATCAATTTGATAGGCCATCCGGGCATCAAATCGATTCAAGGTCATCTTATCAAAATCAATATGGATTCCTAAAAGAGGAAGGCATGACTTGGTATTGAAGTTTCTAGAGAGAGAAAGTAGAGAGAAGAGAGAAAGTGGAGAGAGAATGCAATATTGATTATGATCATTAAGGATCATATCAGGGTAACTCAATGTGGGTTAACTATGATCAGATACTATGAATTTCTAGCAAAAGTCAGACTAAGATCTGACCTACTACACGGATTTCAAAGTAATCTTCGATCATCTTAATTTCATCTTAGGTCAACCTAAAGTCCATGGTACAGTTAAAGAGAGAGAGGAGGGCCCTAGAGAGAGAAGAAGAGAGAGGTGAGAGAATTATTTTTCTTTCGTTTTCTTTTCTTTTCCTTTTCTTTTCTTTTTCCTTTCATTTCTTTTTTTCTTTTTTTCTTTTCTTCTTCTCTCTTGGCCAAATAGGGGAAGGAGGGGTCGGTAGTTCACACTCCGGCGAGCTGCGGCGACACGGTCAGAGGTCCGGCAGCGAGTGGCCGACGATGGATGAGGGAGAGGCTGGTAGCTTGTACTCCGGCAAGCTGCGACAGCATGGTCGGAGATCTGACAGTGGTGGAGCAAGAGACAGCTGGCGACATCATCGGTCAGCGAGAAATCAAAGTAAATGGTAGAAAAATAAGGGAGCTTTCTTGCGGTATTTTCCGAACAAATCGGTGGCCGGCAGTGAGACTTAGGGTCATGGGAAGATGAGAAAAAGAGAAAGGAGGAAGGGCCAACGCTTACCTTGGCTCCGGCGGTGTTGTCGGCTTCGATCTCCGCCAAGCATAATAAGAGTAGGCTGCGGCTTCAATCGAGAGAAAGGAAGAGGAAGAAGAGGGGAGGAGGTTCGTCTTGTGCCTTTAGGAGAGGGAAGGGGTTCATGCCTTTAAATGGGGTAGAGGGGAGGCTAATTCTTTCCCGGATTCGACTTCTCCTCCGAAGTTTTCGCGAGGAAGAAGACTCCCATCCGTTATTTTTTTTTCAAACCAGGTATTATATTCTACTCCCCTTACAAAAAGTTTCGTCCTCGAAACTTGATATATCTTTATTTTCAACTAAGTAAGAATATTTAGTCTTCAAATTACCTTTCGCCATACTTTCGATATGCAATTTTGATTTAAGTCATGCTTTTAGATCCCATACTCTGAACTATTTTCTATTAATTAGCTTCATCCCTTGAGTCATATTTTTATTTTATTTTTATTTTTTTAATAAGTTCTCCATGAATATCTTTATGATAGAAGTGGCTCATCCAGTTTATAAATTATACTAGTCAAAGATATAGTGAACTAGAAAAGAATGAGAAGATCTATGATCAATAAGCATACAGGCATCTACTTAAGTTGATTGGACTCGTACCTATCGTTACGTCATTGCTTGTTGTAGTACTATGTAGAGTCAAGTCAGATATTCATGCGTTTTCTTTTTGTCCTTGTTCACTTAAGCCAAAGGTTTTAGAGTCATTTGTTTTCTTATTAGGACATTCTCCTACCAAGTGTCTCCACCTGCCACACTGATAACATGCTCCAAGCTTCTTAAGACAAGGTCCCCCATGATTTTTACTATAATGCTCATGGATCTCTGCTCCCTTTTTCTTCTTAGAGTTGTTCTTTAGGTTTTTATGTTGGTCACCCTGAGTTTCTATTAGTTTAGATCTCTTCTTATCCTCGCTTTCCTGTTCTAATCTTTTCATATTTGATTCAACTTTCAAAGCTCGTTCCAATACATCCTTGTAATTGTTAACTAGGTGAGAGGATAAACAAGACCGAATTTTATGTCCTAGATCATACTTAAATTTATTTGCTTTGCTTCTTTCAGACTTTATAAGCTGGGGACAAATCGATCCAACTCATTGAATTTATTTGCATATTCTAGTACTATCATGTCATCCTTTTGCCTCAATGCCAAGAACTCATTCTCTTTTACTAATCTCATTGATTCGAAAAAATACTGATCATAAAATATTTTCTTGAACTTCTTCCATACTAACTGGTTATCTGTATTTTCATATGTAGTTTTTATTGCAGTCCACCAAAACTCAGCACTTGGATTTTTGGAGCATTCAGAAAAAAGTAGTTGTGGAATCTTCTTGGAGGGTAGCTTCGCTGCATCCTCCGATCCAGGCTTCTTGGTCGACAAGCTCGAGGTGGAGATCGAGTTTGTCTGCATTTAGGAGGGGTTTTGAAATGCGACCGAGCTTCACTCGGCTTCTTGTCCAGTGCGGGCTTGCTGGATTCTCTTGCTTGCCACTCTCTGGCAGCCTTATCATCTCGAAGCTTAAAAGCTTCCTCAGTCCGAGATAAACCTCAGCCCAAGCTAGCATGTCGGCGAAGTCTCGGAGATACTTTTTCTCCAGGGAGAAAGGGAGATAATTTTTCAGAAGGCCGTCTTTCAATGGACCATAGCAACTGACTGGTCCAAGTTGCGGACCTCTAAAGCAGCAGTATTGAAGTGACTTACATAAGCTCAGATGGACTCTCCTTCTTTCTACTTGATGTTGATGACGGAGTCCGAACCTCATCTCTAATGCCGGCCGCTGATGAAATGGGTCGTAAACTGGTGGCACGGCTAATCGAAGGAGTAAATGATATCCGGTTTAAGGCCTAAGTACCAATTTCTTGCTGCTTTTTTCAAGGTGGAGGGGAAAGCTCAATATAAGATGGTGTTCGATGCGTTATGAATCAGCATCATAGTTCGAAAGACTTCGAGGTGGTCGACTGGGTCTAAAGTTTCATCATAACTCTCAAATTGGGGAAGCTTGAAGTTTGGCGGGATGGGCTCCTGCATGATCTGGACGAAGGATGGAGGGTCGGTGTAGATATCATCATTGCAGGCTGGGGCAGCATGGTAGAGCTCCTCAATTCGTCTGTTCATCTCCTGAAGTTTTTGATCGAGAGCATCATTTTGATCATGGATCTCAAAGTCCGGCTAGCTGAATGGAGGTAGAGATTTTCGAGGGATAGAATCATGCTCGGAACAAAGGCTCTCTGCTCTATTTTTTCCTTTCAGGATTCATCGGCTAACTCACCCAAGTGGGCCTTGCATCGAATATCGGTGCTTCGGCAATGGTCTCTTCGGCAGTGTTGGTGCTGGGATCTACTGCATGGCCTACACTGCTTCAGTGAGGTCTCTCACTTGCTGTAATAGCAAGTTGAACTGCTTCAGATCTACCACAGTCGCTGGTGGAGGAGGTTGAGGTGCAGGCAATGGAGTCAGGATGGGCTGATCCGTCGATTCCGGATTGGATCTAGCGGTAGAGGTGATGGATCGTCGGGAAGGAGCCTTCCTGGATGGCATCTCATTAGAACAAAAAATGATTAGGAAAACTAAGTAGAAAAGAGAAAGAAGATGAACTCGACTGGGTACTTCATTTAGAATAAGGGCTCAGACTTCCTCTAGCACCAATCATGTTGGTGCAGAAAACCACTGGATACTAGAGTTCGTTGGAGGTGGAGACGATCTTGCTGACGAGACCTGCAAGATGAAGTCCAGATTGAAGGTAGATGGCTCTGGCAGGACCCTCCAACAGTCAAGTTAGCTGTTTGGCCAACAAGAATAGAGTACATAGAAGAATTAGAGTAGAAAAGAGAACTTAGAGAAAGGCAACGTATATGGAGGGTTCCTTTTATAGACGGAGCTCGTAACAGAATGATGGTGACAACCGTAACCGAATGTCAGGAGATTGTTCGGGTCACTTAAAAGTTTGTTACGAAGAGTTAGCTGTCGTTTTTCATAACTTGCTGGCGGTTGGAGATCATTTGCTGGAGTTTAGATAGAAGATTAGAGGTTTCCCAATTAGACAGTGTAGTACCCATATTGAGGTTCAGAACTGGAGGAGGTTGATTCAACTGAGCTTGAAGGTCGGCTTTTGGCATTGATGGTGGCGGGTTCACAACTGGATTCTGAGTTTGAACCTTGACGGAACTATCTTTGAAGGTTTCCAGGAGTTTGGCCGTCTTAAAAGTCGATCGAGAGCGAGTGTAGGCATTCTTACTTGGCAGACTAGAGACCAAAAAAGGACGATAAGTTCTTCAATAAGGACTGCGGCCAGACTCTCTTAAAGGAGTTCGGCGGATATTCACAGTTGACTTGAAGTTAGGATGGAGTACTGAGATTCGCTGCTTGCGGAGTGGCTACTACTTGCTTCAGGTTGAAGGCTGGATTCATATTGATGGCGAGGTCCTTTTATTGACTCAAGTTCATCTGATCGAGGTCTTTGATGTTGAGCTACCAAGATCTGCAATCTACAAGGAGAAGTAAAGGAATTCGGCTGCCTTCAAGGTCGGCCGTTATGCGAAGTCGGTTGGTGCTAGGGTCTTGTATTTGTTGGAGGTCGATTGCTTACAGAATGGAGTGGATGAATTCGGCCGCCTTCAAGGTCAGCCACTAGACAAGGTCAGATGATGCTGGGACTCGATATTTGCTGGGGGCCTACTGTCTACTTTGAGTTAGGGATCGGAATCAGTAAAATGGCAACTCCTTTCACTATTTAAGTTCGTCTAACCGAAGTTCAGTATGTCTGACAAGTTCTATAGTTATCGGGAGAGCTGAGAGGATCGTCTAATGTGCAAGGTCTACAGGTCGATCTTCTAGAACTTGCTTGGAATAGGGAAGCAACTCGATTGAAGTTTGGACTTAACGATTAATACTTTAGATAGCATTGTACCAAGATCGGACATCTGATTGGATTTCGACGGAAGCTATTTTATCCCCAATAATATCCTTTTAATTAAAATAATAATAATAATTTACTACAATATGTTAATGAAGTAATATTATAGCATTATAATGATATTATCATAAATAGTAATATTATATAAGATTATAATATATTATTGCTCTGATATTTATTATACTATATTATATTATTTTTGCATTATAATCATTTTATTATATTATAATAATCTATGTTATTCTCATATAATAATATTAGAATAGTATTATGTTATTAATATAATGATTGTTAGATATATTATATTTAATTTTATTAGAATATTGTAGGTATGTTACTATTATTACTAGGATACGATACGATTATTATAATATTATTATACATCAATATTAAAATAATATAAATTATAATTGCATATGATAATAATGTGTCTCCTAATTATAATATAAAATTGTTTTGACATTCATGTAACTACTTTAGTAATTATTCTTATGCTAAGCCAATGATAATTTAGTAGCAACATTTGTTCCTGTTATAATTACAAAAATAGTATGATAGTTGTTATATTAGCATAGAAAAGATGAATGGTTCATTGTTTCTGGATCAATTGTTCATCTCGGAACTTTCTTTTTGGTCAAACATTTCAGAATTTTTTTATTTCCAGCATTTTGCTCTTCTATTATTTTATAGTTTGGTAGATTCTCTTTGTGGTTATCAAAAGAAGATACCGGCACAACTGATGTCTGAGCACATTTTGTTTTCTTGTTTGTTTGTATTTGAGCCTTTTGTATCATGTTCCATTAATTGAAGGATGAATGATTTTGCAGAGTATGCCCAGATCAACCTGAGAATCTTGAGAAAAATGCAGTTATATTTGAGCGTGTAAATGAAATGGCTAAGAGGAAGGGATGCACCCCTTCACAGCTTGCGTTGGCTTGGGTTCATCACCAGGGAAGCGATGTTTGTCCCTTACCAGGCACCACCAAGATTGAGAACTTCAACCAGAATATTGGAGCACTGTCAGTGAAACTCACGCCCGAAGAAATGGCTGAACTTGAATCATATGCTTCAACAGATTCTGTCAAGGGTGATAGATATCCATCCTCAGCGAGCACATGGAAGGACTCTGAGACCCCTCCCCTATCTTCATGAAAAGGTGTATGATGATTCTTTTGAAGCCTGCACCTTCTTGTGCTTTCTTTGCAGTTTGATATGGTAGTTGTCTATGGATTTTGGGATTATGGAAGGACTGTTGTGTTTTTGTTTGAGTTCTGCTTTCTTTGCAGTTTGATATAGTAGTTATCTATGGATTTTGGGATTATGGAAGGACGGTTGTGTTTTTGTTTGAGTTCACCAATGTGCATGGTTTGCTGTGAATGCTGGCCAGTCTTCTGGTCGTAGCTGAAAATTGATGTGAAGTACATCGGACGATCTCATTGAAATATATAGTCATGTTTTCCAACATGCATTTAATGTCTCGCAGCGTTTGAAATTTTAAATGATAAAAATATTTTTTTTTAAAAGTTATGACATTTTTGAAGAAAATATAGCATTTTATTCAGTATATCATTATTTTTGTGAAGAAAAGGCATAATTTTTATGAAAGAATATTATAATATTTTTTTCATATATATTTATTATTATTTTTTATATCGTATTATAATATTTTTTCATAAAAATTATGATATTTTTTCATAAAAATTATAATATTATATAGAAAATATAATATTTTATTTAGGATATCATAGTTTTTATGAATAAATCTCATAACAAAAAGAATGTTATAATATTTTTTTTACATATATTCATTATTTTTTTCATATCGTATTATGATATTTTTTTATAAAAATTATAATATTTATTTATAAAAATTATGGTATTAAATAAAATATTATATTTTTTATAAAATATTATATTTTTTTATTAAAGAATGTCATAATTTTTTATAAATTTATATAATATTTTTTTAAAAAAAATATTTTTATTATTTAAAATTTCAAGTACCGTGAGATATTAAATACATGTTGAAGTGTTTCAATGGAACCGTCTGGTGCATTTCATGTAATGTTTTTTGTAACATTAAGACTTAATTGCGCTGGAAGAAAAAGTCATCACCCACCGCAGAGTGCCCATCCGAAAGGATAGATGGTGATTTCCTGCCTAATTTTTTTTTTTTTTCCTTTCCTTTCGCATTGCATGAACGCACGCACGAGAACTAATACTTTTATGCCTTGGGTTTGAAATTGCACCTGGCGATGCAAACTATTTTTTTAAAAAAATATATATAATGCATTTATTTTTGGTTAGAAATTATTTTTGAAATTATTCGTCCATGTAACGTAGTCTTAAAGTCAATGTAAGTGCTAGGGTCCAATCATCTTTGGTGTTGCAAAGTAAAAGTTAAATTGGGGGTTTCAACTTTGCTCATCTTAATGCCAATTGAACCCGCTCATGGGCAGATTTGTGGGACGGCTTAAGTGGTAGCCGTAGCTGTTTGTCGGAAAAAAAATACATTTAGGGGGAATCTAAGGACAGATGGAATTACACAAAATCCTTCTTCTTCCCGTTCTCCTTCCGTTCCTCTTTCCCCCGATCATCTCTTCCTCTGCGCAGGAAAACGAGTATTTCTGTAGTCTGCATCTACTAATGTTGTAACTCTAACATGCTCAAGTTCTACAAATAAGAATTTGGCTGCACATGTTAACCCCAACATTCATGACATGACTCTCTTTCATGCATGGGAGAAGAGGATGCATACCCATGTGAATGTGGTCAGGTTTTCGGAGTGATTACTCAAACCTTTTTTTTCTTCTCGATATTTACAACACAAGGCTAAGCAATAACGATGCCACTAAAATAAACAAGAACTCAAATCAAAAGGGTTGGAGGATGGTGATCATAGGATAGGCCATGTGGCACGAAATCATTCTTTGGAGAGCAACTAATTCACCCTCCATATATATTCAACTATAGAACAATGAATTATAATGTATTTTTGAAATCACAGAAGTCGGTTGAAGAAGGCATGAGGAACTATGAACTCCTAAATTTCAAGGTTAGATTTATGTTAGAACCAAGGTTGGGCACCCTTGAGAGCATGCCCAGGCCTGGTTGGAGTCCTGTTTCATGTGGGAATTGTTTCATTGTGGTAGCAGCTTGGTGTAGTTATTACTACTATGAGCTCCTAAGAACGTCCCCAACCACTCTGTGATAATAGGACGGGAATCTGAAATGAAAGATACCAGAGAATGAATCTCTTTTCTCACTAATCTCCCTTTGCCATCCGTAAACCAAAAGAGTCTTTGGTTGTGAAAAAGTGTTTCAGTTTTTATTGTAAATAAATTCTTGACCATGAATTGATCACATGCTTCCGAAAGGTATATTCTCGATTTTCCTTGAGGTTGAAGATTTGCTTTCTTTCACTGGAATCAAAGCATCTAGGTTAGTTTTCATTCTTCAAAGAATAAGGATGATGAAAGTACTTCTGAAATCCTTTATTTACATGGTTTTCTATGGGTTGGCCATTAATAAGACGTTGGTGGTCTCTAATGGCAGCTTTTCATGTACTTGATATCAAGGCTCATTTTTATACAAAAAGATAGCCTACTGGAGTGTGATCAATCCCCAAAATTTTCAGTCAATTCTAACGTGTGCTTTAAGAGGAAAATTGGAACATTAGTTTTATAACAAATTTTGGGCGCATATTTTTCAAGTCATTTTCTCTCAACCAAGGCACCGCATGGTCCATGGTTGCAATGGATGCGTAGATCAATATAAGAGCTTCCCAAAGAGTGGTCACATGCTCAATTCGGCCAAGCAATAACAAAGTTATGAGGGTTGAAATATTAGAAGATGGGAGAGAACTGCCATCGAGTGGCAGGTGTCGTATGGTAAATGAACTCCGCACCCTACTTCCCATTATAATCGCCACATTTTAAGTATTCTATACAATTGTTGCTAACGTGCTACCGTGCTCGCATGATCGCGTCGATGACGTGATACCGCTTGGCTATGACATGGCTATTATCTATTGATGACATGTTAGCAACATATGATTGACGTGGCTATGATATGGTGCATGCGTGCCATCATGTTAGTACTATCATGGTCATTCTAGTAGGTTGTGGTGCACGTAAAAACATTTAGCTAATAAAATCATAACGATGCAGCTGGCTTTGCTACGATCGGATGCCTTTCCTTGCGCCTTCATATTACGTTCATGTTTAAGTCATTCGTCAAGTTGTGTCGTACGTTATTCTCTCTTGAATTCTTTTTAAAAAATTCTAAAAAATACAGTTCAACTCCTATCATCTTTGTGATTTCTCTAATTTCATATAGAATATAACAAAAATATGAGAGGATGATAATTGTTGCGTCAACTCCGGAGGTTATCGATGTGGCCAAGGAGAGCATCGACTCCGAGGATTGGGGGGCATCGAAAACGTGCAAACAAAAGTCTAGACATTGAGGATTCTCCGACGAAGGACCCTTTAATATCTAAATTAGCTAGAGCATAGTAGAAAAGAGAGAGAGAGAGTGAAAGCTTAGAGTAGCTTGCGTGGTATAGTCTTACCTTGAGGGTCCCCTCATTACCTCTTTATATAGAAGAGTATCGGAGTTTATTATACTCTAGTCCCATAGGTTGTCAGGATAGAGAATCTACATGAGTATTTGTTATGCTCACACTTTGGAGTTTGTTAGAAGATTCTAGTAATTATCTATATGGCTGAGTAGGTGATGGACTGAGATCTCATAGTCAAAAAGTCATCCTGGACGTGCCTGCATCAGCATTGGTCATACAATTTCATCCCTATCTTTAGTCATGAGATCCCGATCTAGAGGTTGGCCGTTATCCAAGTTAATGGTCGGATAGAAACTAATGAATCGCTTCGTCCTAGCTCGCCATGCAGTCTGTGAATGGAGTTGTCAGTGGCATCATCAAGTCGCCAGTTATATATCGATGTCTTTGTTGTTGCGGCTAATTAGAGGTGAACGTTCATGGATGAGTCCCAAAGATTATGATCAAGGTGGTATAAATCCGTAACAATAATCATGTTATATAGCGCTTCATATGAATTAGAAATATTTAATTTTTGAGAAAATTATGAGAAATATGACTTTACATTATATAACATGTTTATCTCAATAGAATATTGAGGCATGATCTATTATAATTGCTTGGAAAATTGTCATGTAATCTATATAGTTTTGAGGCTTGTTTAAATAAATAAAAATAGATAAGTTAGTATGATAATTATGTGATAAGTGCATTCATAATTCTGTGACATCAGCATGCATTTTAACATGCCATGAAATGCTATATTGAGTGAGAGGATGAGGCTAATAGAATTATTGAGGAATTGTCACCTAATGTCTAGATTTTGTGCATATTTGAAATGTTATATTGAGTGGGAGGATTTAGGTTAGTATGATTATTGAGAAATTGTTGCCTAAGTCCTAGATTTTTGTGCATACTTGAAATGCTATATTCAGTGGGAGGATTTAGGCCAGTAGAATTATTGAGAAATGCTGGCTTCATTCTTGGATTTTGCACATACTTGAAATGCTATGTTGAGTGGAAGGATATAGGCTAGTAGAATTATTGAGGAATTCTCTCCTAATTCTTAGATTTTGTGCATAATTGAATTGATCAATAATGAATGTGCAATATTTCTTTTGATCTTGTGACATTGTTGGATTGTTATTGTTTGATTCAAGAAGTTGTTGCCAAATTATGTAGATGGTATATTATTCTAGTTGCTAATTTTGTACCTATTTTATATCTCTTAAAGTTCACTATGATTGCAACGAAGGGCATTGACACTGTTACTAATCATGGTGAGAAATTGAATAAGAAAAACTATGATATCTAGCATTGTAAGATTAATATCTTCTAGATGAGCAGGGCATACTCAAAATTGGTGAGAAATTGAATAAGAAAAACTATGATATCTAGCATTGTAAGATTAATATCTTCTAGATGAGCAGGACATACTAGAAATAGTGATACAGCCAATGCAAGGGCTTGAGAGTAGGACCTTAGCATGGCAAGGATGAGATTAGGAAGCATATCAAGATTGGAAAAGAAAAAACCATGTTGCTCTCATCCAATTGCTAAGTAGCATGAGAAATGATATTATGCTATGCTTTAAAACAATCAGTCGGCAATGGCAATTTGGGTTGCTATCAAGGTCCAATATGATAGGAACCCTACCACTAGGCTTTGCTAACTCATTTTAAAGTTTGGCGACTATAAGAAGCATCATGACTATACAATATAGCATCTTATAGTCATGTCTAATATGATTAGTGAGCTAAGGTTTATAGGTTAACCAATGAGTGCCAAGTACTGGTTGCCATTTGCTCCATGCCTAGTTCTAGCATGAATATGTGAGTAAATCTCTTGGTCAAAAAACCTATTAGGTATGTCTTTGGTGAATTCGAGCTCATATAGGGCATTTGGCTCTCAATACACGTGTTGACCCAAGGAATAATTTTGATAAATACAAAATATTTGAGTATATGGCTATAGTAATAGTTTCATTATGTAGAGTAAGAGCTAAATATTAGATGCTGAGCAAAGATGCAAGGTTTAAGGTCGAAATTTCACAGCTCTAAAATATTTAAAAGGGTTAGATACTTTCAAAATATCTTGAAGGAAAATCCTGATTTTCCGGTCCAGGTTCGTTCAGATCTGATCAGATCAAGAGATATATTTCAAAAAAAAATTTCTTTTTAGCTAGA
>QRFJ01004072.1:0-2500 GCA_006176705.1 Cocos nucifera | reverse complement strand
GACCTAGTGAGAGCTACAGGGACAGGAAGAAGATCTGGTTGATAGTCACCAGCGTAAGCTTTAGCAAGCGATAAACCGCATTGCTTTAGATAAAGCGCTGTGAATAACAATCCAGACTTTCTAGTCAACCTGTAGACCTGCTTTGCAAATAGGTATGCAGCGATGCACCTCTCCTTAGTGAAACCGTCGAACACGACCAGGGTAGCTTTGTTAAGCATACCAATGATCGTGTCAGGACCTTCAAAGATCCTGCGCCATAAAGGCGTCACCAGGCGCAGCAGAAATTTTTGAATATCGGGATTGGCGGATTTTTTTCATGGAAATAAGCCTCAACTCAACACGACTAGTTAATTCAAATTATAGTCTAAGGCGGATTTCTTCAAATTGTTGTAGTGTAGTATTGTGGTTTTTCAGTAAAGACCCCGACGTATAAATATTCACAGCCCGGCTCACACGGGCGGACAATATTCACCCAGAGCCCCGTTGCGACCGCAATGCTGTTCTTGAAGGACCTCGGGGCCTTACCTTAGAACAAAAAAAGGGAATAGAAGTTAGGAAGACTACTGACGTAGGGCGGCCGGTGAGCTCAACCTCGAACCATCGTTATTAGTTCCTATTCCCTCCCTGCACGAACCTCGGTCCAATCAAAGCTTTTGTTCGGAATTGGGGGCTAGGGCCGGTTAGAACTCCCATTTCCCGATCGGAGGTTTGAGCTGCTATGGCAAGCTTTTTTTCCGAATAGTGGGTATGGGGAACCCACCGTACCAACACGATTGGCTGGTGTTGCTGATACCGAACCCGTTATAACCCCGATTGGAAGGGCAGGCTAGTCTTCATATGGCTCTGGGGATGCGAGGCTTGATCCTACCATTGAAAGTTAGTATCCCGTATTCGACGACGGAGAAAGAGCATTAGTTGCAGTTTTCACCCCACCTTAACGACCAAGGGATGAAATCTTTCTCCGAGCAGGGAGGCGTCACCCGAGGCCGATTCCAGTGGATCACTATAGAATCTTCTAGAAGCAAGCTACGCTACCTTCTGGCTAGCTCGTGCAATCTTAGAGAAATTCCTTCGCGCTTAGCTTAGTAAGCTAGCTTGGTAAGCTAAGCAAGCCTGGTTCTCCGGGCACTATGGTAGGACGTGGATCGATCATGACGAGAATGGACTTCTCCGTAATGTAATGGTTTAGAAGAGTCACGGTCCAGTTCCCCGCCGGGCTTTTTCCCTTCTCGACTAGACGAAGGAGATATGAATTCCATTCAGGCAGGTGAGGAAGGGCGGCTTGGCTTGACCGTGTGTTCTCTCCTGGTCGGGTCGGAGGCGAAGACTGGCTAAGTTCATCATTCAGTGGTGAGGTGTTCATAGAAAGCAAGGCGTCGCCCAACGAGTGGCGGATTTGGAGTCTCGCTTGGATGCTGGGGAGATCCATAGATCTGGATAGAGTCTGTCTCGCTCAGTAAAGAAGAGTACGCGCGCTACGGCTTACGCAGTGAATCGGATCTTCGGGCAACCAACCCAACCCGGCACATCCAATTCCGATCAACAACTTGGAGGTATGGCTGAGTGGCTTAAGGCATTGGTTTGCTAAATCGACATACAAGAAGATTGTATCATGGGTTCGAATCCCATTTCCTCCGGCACGGAAGTGGAACGGGCGGGCGAAATTACGTGAGAGAAAGAACCTCTTCTTGATGGAGTCCCCCGGAGGACAGAATAGCACTACTTAGTGACTAGGAGCGGAGCGCCTCTTTCTTGTTCTTGGTGGCGTCTATAGCGAAGAACACCTGACCGAACGAGGGCCGTCCAGTCCCTGGCCGGCCCTCGGTTCTTGAGCAAGCTCCTCCACTGCTGGTAGGGCGCTCATAGATGAAGAAAAGAGACTTTAGGAAAGTGGTTCAGGTAGCTCAGCAGGTTAGAGCAAAGGACTGAAAATCCTTGTGTCAGTGGTTCGAATCCACTTCTAAGCGGGCTTTTGGTCCAAAGGACACGTAGCCGAGAGCGAGCCGGATGAAGGAAGAAATGAAAGTGAATGAAAGAGGCTTGGAGGCAGATTTCCAAAAAGCGGTGGTTCTCGCGTCCCTGTGCCCAAAGCGGGGTGGGCGAGTTCGGTTCGAGTGTTTATCGATCGGGTGGATCTATATGTTCCGGGGGGGAGACGAGGTGTAGCGCAGTCTGGTCAGCGCATCTGTTTTGGGTACAGAGGGCCATAGGTTCGAATCCTGTCACCTTGATGTTTCTGTTCAGTCAGCTAATACAAATGAATATCAATCGACTGTGAACTAAGTACGTACACCTGACTAGCCTAAAAAGTCTTTTCTCGTTGCTAATCAATCAATCATTCATTGACTGGTAGTCAAATAGGCAACCCGGGACTCAACCAAACCAACCGTAACAAGTAACGAGAAATGATGTTCAAGCTAACGAAACTCGAACAAGAAATGAAAGACTTTTCTTAAGGGGCTTGCTTAAGCCCATAGGCCTGTGCGTGAGGAAATGCTTG
>QRFJ01004071.1:23294-59643 GCA_006176705.1 Cocos nucifera | reverse complement strand
TATATATATATGGCAACAGTTACAATTAATCGCTGCCATAAATAAGCTTATAGCAGCGGTTCATACTAACCGCTGCTATAGATCCGACTTATGGTAGTGATTTCACTAATCATTGCTATAGGTCCATCCTATAGCAACGGTTACAATGAACTGCTACTATAGGTCCGACCTACGGTAGTAGTTTTTGTTAATCGCTGCTATATGTCGGACCTATGATAGTGGTTACAAAAATCGCTGCCATAGATCCGACCTATGGCAGCGGTTAATGAAAACCGTTGTCGTAGGATCTATGGCAGCGGCTTTGAAAACTGCTGCCATAGACCATTTTTGTAGTAGTGGATCCTATGCATCAAGAATGGTGCAAGAGGTACTGCTGTGGCCATGAGAACCTATCCTCTGCGATTACCATCAGGATTAGATTTAGTACTTAGGGACTATTTTTATGTGCCTGCAGCAAGCAGAAATTTGATTTCTATTTCATATTTAGCATAGGAAGGCTATGTAATTAGTTTTCTTAAGGACCATTATAATATTTTTTGATGAAAGAAATAAAATTGCAAGTGATTTCCATATAAATGGTCTCTATCAGTTACATATTGATGTTTCTATTTTTAATATCAAGCAAAACATGAATGCCATAGGATCAAAGCGACCTAGGGATAGTCTAAACGATAGGTATCTTTGGCACCTTAGGCTAGGTCATATAGTTGAAGATAGGGTTAACAAATTGGAGAAATCTGGGATATTGAGTCCATTGATTTTCGAGTCATATCCGATTTGTTAATCATGCCTTCATGGCAAAATGACCAAGCTTCCTTTTATGGGATATGAGGAAAGGGCCACAGACCTGCTTGCCCCAGTACATACTGATGTATGCAGCCCATTTGATATGCCAACCAGGGGTAATTACATCTATTTCATCACCTTTATCGATGATTTATCTCAGTATGGATATGTGTATTTGATGCGATACAAATCTGAAGCTTTTGAAAAGTTCAAGAAATTCAGACTTGAAGTGAAAAAGTAAACAAAAAAGTTCATTAAGGTTCTTCGATCAGATCGAGGAGGCAAATATCTTAGTCGGAAATTTCTAAACTATCTTAAGAATAATGGCATAGTCTCTCAATGGACTCTATCTGCAATGCCTCAACTCAACGAAATTTTAGAATGAAAAAATTGGATCCTATTAGATATGGTTCGATCCATGATGAGCTTCATAGACCTTCCTGAGTTTTTTAGGAGATATAGTCTGTTGACCGCTATATATCTACTGAATAGGATTCCATCTAAAATCATTTCTTCCATACCATATGGGATATGACATGGTAAGAAACCAAGTCTGAATCATCTTAGAATTTGGGATTGTCCGGTCCATGTCAAGAGACAACAGGCGGATAAATTAGAGTTTAGGTCCTTTAGAGCTCGATTTATTGGATATCCTAAAGAGTCATTAGGATATTTTTTCTATCTCTCGAAAGATCATAATGTGATTGTGAGTCGACATGCCATCTTTCTTAAAAAATAGTTTATTCAAGATGGTGGCATTAAAAGACAAATTAGGCTTGAAGAGAAAGTCTCCTAAGAGCCATGAGCCAAGGAACCTATGGAACCCAATTAGATTGAGCCAGTCCAATCACTACCTCATCCACCTCGTAGATCAGAAAGAATTTTCCATCCCCCTGAAAGGTACTTAGATACTATTTTAGAGGATGTAGAGAAAATGATCCTCATAGGAAAAGGGGTTCATGGTGATGATCTCAAAACCTATGATGAGGCGATATCAGATATCGACTCGAAGAAATGGTTAGAGGCAATGAAGTCAGAGATTGACTCAATGCACTCAAACCAAGTCTGGATCTTGGTAGATCCATCTGAAGGTATAGTACCTATTAGGTGTAAATGGATCTTCAAGAGAAAGATAGGTGCCGATGGAAATGTAGAGACATTCAAAGCAAGGCTCATAGTGAAAGGGTATAGTCAGCGTGAAGGCATTGACTATCAAGATACTTTTTCGTCAGTAGTCATGCTCAAATCTATCCACACATTGCTTGCTGTTGCAGCCTATTTCAATTATGAAATATGGCAGATGGACGTAAAAATGGCATTCTTAAATGGATATCTTGAGGAAGATATTTATATGGAACAGTCACTGGGTTTCACATCCAATGATACCGATCATAAGGTCTGCAAGCTGCAAAGATCCATATATGGACTTAAGCAAGCATCTCTAAGCTGGAATGCTCGTTTCAATGATGCAATCAAATCATTTAGATTCATCAAGAATGAGGAGGAGCCCTATATTTTCAAAAAGATCGGTGGAAGTGCTGTTGTCTTTCTCGTACCGTACGTGGATGACATCCTCTTAATTAGGAATGATATTTTCATGTTGACTACAGTCAAATTATGGTTGTCTAAAGAATTCTCCATGAAAGTCCTAGGAGAGGCATCCTTTATTCTAAGAATTAAGGTCTTTAGAGATAGACCAAATAGGATGCTGGGTCTCTCATAGAAGATGTATATAGAGGAGGTGCTAAAGAGGTTTAGCATGGAAAACTCTAAGAGGAGATTGGTGCCCTTCAGATATGGCATTCATCTCTCCAAGAAGATGTATCCCAACATATCTGAGGAGATTGAACGCATGAGCAAGATTCCTTATGCTTTAGCAATAGGAAGCCTCATGTATGCCATGCTATGTACACGACCTGATATTGCCCATGCTATGAGTGTCATGAGCAGGTATCAGTCAAATCCAGATGAAGAGCACTAGACTTCTATGAAATATATCCTTAAGTACTTAAGAAGGACTAAGAATATGTTTCTAGTCTTTGGTAATGGAAAACTTTGAATCCAGAGTTATACAGACTCGAATTTTATGTTCGATATAAATTATCGAAAGTCAACATCTGGAAGTCTGTTTATTTATAATGGTGATGCTGTCAACTAAAAAAGTTTCAAGCAGACGGTGATAGCAAATTCCATCATGAAAGCAGAGTACATCGCTGCATCGAAAGCTGCAAATAAGACATTCTCATATAAAAAATTCGCTGCAGAGCTCGAAGTGATGTCATCAGATGCCGTCCCTCTATATTGTGACAACAATAGCGCCATAGCCCAAGCTAAGGAGTCGAGGTCTCATCAGAAATTCAAGCATATCAAGCAGCGATACCACTTCATCTGCAATTACCTCGAGAAGAAATACATCGAGGTCAAGACAGTCGACATTGTAGATAATGCGGCTAATCCATTGACAAAGCCATTGAGCCAATAGAAGATCGAAGCCCATCTTGAGAAGATGGAACTTAGATTTATAGTCAATTGACTTTAGATCAAGTGGGAGTTTGTTAGATGTGTGTCCTAGAAGCCAGATTGGTTGTCACTTATAATACATTTCTAAGGATAATTTTATAATTTTAACTATAAATTAATAAATAAATTATTTTTCTATCATAGTGTATATTTAAAAGTATCTATAATACATCCTTTGAGTTAATGGTAATGATAATTTATATTTTCAAGAGTTAAAAATTTAAGATTTGAATTTTCATAATTAACTCATAAAATGCTTCCGATCATAGGATCATCATGAGGATGGTGATCAATTCGGAAGATTGATGTACGATCGCTTTCTTAGAATAGACGTGTCTTGAGTCTACGGTGTAGAGACATCAAAGTGAGAGTATAGATACTTGTTAGAGAACGAGGGCATTGAGCGTGACCATCTCGAGTAGTCATAAGGAAGTCTACCTTCTTGTCGATGACTGACTTGATGCTGTAGTAATGTATATGATTCTTTGATCTAAGATGCATCGATAGTTCATCTTGAGGGTGTTATAGTTTGACTATATCATAACTCGATCTCCTAGCCATTCGGAATCCTGAGGTGTATGTTGGCTATAGCATGTTCATTGTAGGAATTGGATTGCACCAATAAGAAGATCTATCTACCTCAGTAGATAAGGAGTAGCCCTATGCTAATTATGAGATTGAGTCCTTAAGCCCATGGCTATGGTAGAGTGAAGATGATAGAAAGAGTTTCTATTAGGATTTCACATTGGACTCTAATCGAATGATTAATTCATATGACGGATATTGGGTTTGACAAGTTCACCTTAACCCTAATCCTATCGGGACTCAAGATAAAAGAACCCAATCACATAGGTAACTACACTGAGAGGTTCACTTTCAATTCTAATGAGTTGCCACCATATACTGCTAGGTGTTACTGGTGGATTTTGAGAGCAATTAGAATGATTTTGATGATCAATCATTCTAATTATATGAATAAGAAAAATTTTGGTCCATTGAAAGGTGTTTCGATGATGTCGATGATGGAGATCATGACATATCTTATTACCATATAGAATTGAACCTAACTAGGTCACACAAATAAGGGTTGGGGTCTAGATGTCATCAATTAAGCTAACCCAGTTCAATTGATTTGGATTAGATCCAATCAAGTTCAAGGTAATCATGCTAGCACACGATTGAGTCTGACTTTCTTCTTCTGAAATCTTTCTGATTCATCGCAACCAAGTCAAATTTGATTTGACTCATTCTTGAATTTTAAATGGATTTATTTTTATCTGACTGAAATAAGTTCAGGTTAGATTAATTGTAGAAATTAAATCCATTCATAGTCGAATTAGACTAGGGTCAAAAGTTGACCTATTTAAGAGAATTAAGGGTCACCTAATCAGATGGTTCTAAAAAATTCTATAGAAATTATTTTGATATAATTTTTGGATATGTGATATACCATGAATTATATATTGGATCTACCAAATTTTATAATTTTTAGAAGTGTCTAGATAGAGTTTGATTTGGATCAAACTCTTAAGGAAAGAGTCCTAAGCGTAGTGGACTCTTCCATATCTACTCATGCTGCCACCATCTAGATTGATTTTTGGTGTCAAAATTAGATGGAATCTAGGTATTTTCGTGGAGATCTGCTTTAGAAGTTCCAATGGTCAAAAAAATTAAGGATTTTGGTCAAAGCGGGACTCTAACTTGGAGTTATGCTTTTGTATAAGAACCGATGCGCCAAGGCTCTTCATGAAGAAATATTTTTCATACCCATAGGCTATCATTCGAGATATCCCACACCCCCTCTATCCTCTCTCTTCCTCTCTTCTACATGCCTAAAAAGTTAGGCACAAATTTGAGAAAAAGATCTAATTAAATTTGTGAAGAGTTTAGCATCTACGTGACGGTGTTCGTGAGATGGACATGCTGCCTTCAAAAAATTTTTGAAGGACTTCTAGATCATATTCAGATCTGATCTTTGTAAAAAAGATTTGCGAGGAGAAGATGTCCAGATCTTTCTTGAGTGAATATTGGTAGAGGTCAGGCACGTACATGGCTCCTTCCAGAATCTCAGCAAACATCAGGATCATCGCAGGATAATCAAATTATCCAAACAATGTATGATATTAAATCTGATTTAATTTTTATTTTAATTTTTAATATTAGATCACCATGAATAGATCTAAGAACTCTTAGATCAGATTGAATCATTTAAAAATTTTTAGAAAAATCCATCTTAGATCTGATCAGATCTGCACGATCCTATGGTAGAAAATAGAATTTTTTCTTCAACATTTTCCTCCTCCTTTTGAGATTATTTGAGTGTCTCAGATATATAATCTCTCCTCCTTTTCACAGTTCGAAGAGTCCAAATCCAAAAGAAGGAAGTATCGGATCGACCATCAAAGAAGGATCAGTACAGTACTAGCATACTGTGCTAATTTTTTGCATAAGACTTCTGATCGTGGTTCGTGGGCTCGTGTGGATGACTCCTAGAGGTCGGATGCATGTGCAGCTTACAACATCATTTTAAAGTCTGGATCAGCAAGTTAGAATATCTAACTTACATAGATAATGTTGAAAATTATGTCCCAAAGTCAATCATCAGCCTGTTGATAATTGAGATATTGTAATTGATTTATTAATTAATGAAAAATATTTTAGCATCTTTTTTCATCAAAAGTTTATATATTCTAATGAACTCCATTACTATGATAAAGTCCTTAGGACTATATAGTTTTGATAAAGAGAGAATTTATCGATTAGTCTTTAAATTTGTTCACGACTAAATGATAGGCTGTTAATTAGGACGACAACATCTATCGAGCATAGATCGCTATACGCCATATAGGTTGATTATCCTCTTAACCAAGGTATGTGGAGACACTAGTATAGCATACAGATGAGATGTATGGGTACATCGTCATTGAACGTGACCAACTCTAGAGTATTCTACTCTCAAGAATGTCTCTGATGGGATATAGGTATAAGTATCTCTTAGAACTAAGATCACCTCAGTGACTTGCAAGCAACTCACTATGCTTTGGTATCAGACTAACTGAATTGCTAATTCAGCAATGAAAGGCTTCTAGGCATAGTCAAGTACTTATAAAGTCGGAGTGTGATCAAGATGGAATTGACCACTCCAAGAGTTGGAGAAGAATGTATCACTGTATTTCAATATAGCAAAATATTGGCTAGGGTAATCCATCAGATGGATTTGATATTTTGAAATACAATGTGGACAACCTGATCAGAGTTGATAGTTGAACTCTGATGTGTTCTACGAGCATTATGGTCAAGGGGATGAATTATATAGAAACTATATTTGCATGGGTTCTAAGGATGGTGTTCTACACCTTCGACCTATCCGACCGTCGGGTATCATTGCTAGATGGTCACTTTGATTGGTACAGTAATTTATTTTTATACCACTGGATTAGATTTAAACCTATGAGATCACACACATTAGAGCTTATGATCTGATCGGATGGTTGATCAACGATTAAGAATCATTCTAGGATTAAACAATCAATACGATTGGTGTTTAACCTAGTGCAAGTGTTGCAGGAGGATCGATTAGCAATCGAATTGCTAATTAACTTAATTTAATTAAGCCAATAGGTTGAGATTAAGTTTAATTAAATATGATTTAATTAGATTTAGTTTGGACTTGATTGGATCAAGTCCAATTGGTTTATTGGATAAACCAAATGCAAGGAAGAAATAGTCCTAGTCTAACTAGGACTCGGATTAATCCAATTTTCTAATTTAATTAAAAAATAAATAAAAATTAAATTAAATTTAATTTAATTAAGTTTTTAAATGGGTTAGGGCCTTATTTAATTGGATTGGTTTAATCTTGATTTTATTTGGTTAAAAGATCTTGTTTGACCAAGTCAAAATAGGAGTCCTAGTGTGACTAGGACTCCCTATCTCCTTGCGCCACCTTGGTCCCAAGCCCCCCATACCTATTTTTTAGATATTTTTCATGAAAAATTCCTTTCTTCCTGATTTTCATGCCCCCTCTCTTCCTTCAAGTCATATTCAGAAGTTAGGTGGAAGACCAAGTCAAAGGAGGAATTGGTTTTGCTTAGGATTCTATGAGATAGAATTCTTATTGACCAAAACATCTTTCCTTGAGTGCCGCCCCCTCTTTTAATTAATTATTCTCCTATTCCATGAAAATAATCTCCTTTTTTGTGTACCCTCCCTTACTGGTCCATGCCAAATATTATGGAGGAGGCACCCAAGAGTTGGATGCCCCAACAACTTCCCATGTTTGGATATTCCTAGTCTAGGAATTTGACCTAACTTGGACTATTATTCTTTTCTATTTATTGGATGAATTTTATTCTAATTTTTTCATAAAATATAGATATTTGAGAGAGGTTTGTGATGTATAAAAATCATAGGAAGAGGGTCCTTGGGCGTGGGGGTTCCATAGGCACCAATCTAGGTGTCTAGGTGAGAGAAAAGAGAAGAAGAAGAGGGTCTTCTTCTAGGGCTGTTTTATTTTAAATCTCTCCACCTTTCTTTTGAAATTTTTTTAGAGAGTCTCAGATCAGCAAACTCTCATCTTTCTTCTCATATTTTAGAGAGTCTAAATTTCAAAGAAGGGAGTATTAAATTGACCATCGAAGAAGGATCAGCATAGTACTAGCATGCTATGCTGATTTTCTGTATCAAACTTTAGATCAAAGATCATAGGCTCGTGTAGATGACTCCTAGAGGTCGGACATATGTGTGGCTCATAACTTTATTCTTAATCTTGAATCAGTAAGTTAGAATATCTATACTTACTCAGGTAATAGATCTGATTTATAAACTTCACACCTACATTTGATGTAGTATAGATCTAGGTTAATTTGATCAATTTTTTCCTTTCTTATTTGATTTTAATTTTTGATTTGATATCATATCTTAATCATGTAATAGATCTGAGATCTAGGTATTTATATAATTATTTAAATAAATTTTAGATTTATTTAAATCTTTCGCTGCAAGATCTTGAAACTTAGATCTTGAAAAAGTTTCAAGGTCTACCTGTGAAACCCTAGATCTGGTTCCTTCAATTGGTATCAGAGCAAGGTTCTTACTACATGATTTTTATGCATGTCTAAATTATTTCTTAGATTAGATCTAATTTATAATCTAATTATTAAATTTAAAATAAATAAATAAATAAATAAAATATTTTAGATTGCGTGAACTACCATAAGGTTGTCCAATTGTAAAGTTTATCCCTTACAGTGAATAGGTTATCTTAGTATATGCTGATCTAAAATATTGATCATAAAATTTTAGATTAGATCTAAAAGATTTTATGATCTGATTAAAAATATTTTAATCTAATTTCAGTCATCATAAATGTGTTAGATTTGATCTAGAAAGATTTATGATTGATTATTATTAAAATTATTTTAATTACATGAACCTGTTTAGATTAGATCTAAAGTAGTTTTAAATTTATTTTACTTGTATATTGATTATGAATCAAACATGCAACTTGGTTGATAGAACCATATTGTAAAAATATTTTATAAATATAAAAATTATTTTTGAAAAGCTGAATCCCAACACAGCCCAAAACTTAATTAAGAATTAAGAAATTGATTGATTAGGATTTAGGATTGTGAATTGAAGATCCTAAGACATAAATCATAACACATTGGGTTAAATGGGTTAGTGGAGATTAGGTCCATTAATTGGTTTAGACCTAGGGTTAGATTAAAGAATGGACTTAATTAGAGAATTGACTAAATCTAATCAATCGTTGTCTTAGATTAGGTCAAGGATTCTCTAGATCAATTACAATAGTTGTAGTTGGTCAAGTCCATATCTTTAACAAGACCCAAGATGGACTTGATTCTTAGCTATGCGGTCTAGCACAAACTGTTAGGTTGATCTAATTGAAATTAATTAAATCAATTGGTGTCTAAGATAAACCAAACCAGTGATTTTTAATTGACAGCCCGCTTACTTGACCATTTTTGATGGTGTCTAAGGAAAGCCTGGCAAACCCTTCCACTAATCGAACTTACCTAGCCTCTTGATGAGATTATGTTTTGATCGAATCGCTTGACTATTCGAGCTAACCCATGTCAGCTAGATAAATCAGTTTGACTGATTTAGGTGCTCCTAGACTAGCCTATTAATGGTCTCCCTTAAGATGACTTGGTGAAGTTAGTGGAAGGATCATGACAAGCTGGTTAATCTAACCTACTCACTTCTATAAATAAATTTTCTAAAATTATTAGATCCCTAAAATGAAGTAGTTATATGATAACTAGATCATAGCCTCTCATTAAAGTGGATGATAATGGGTCCATTAGTTGGATAATCATTGGAGACCTAAAGGCTTGGTGCTTATCAGTTGATGGAATTATCATTCGTTATATGATCTATTGGATACATCTTTCTAAATGGTGGTCAGATGGGCCAACCAAAGTTGGGCCGGATCATTCATTAGTTGGATGAGCCAAATATGGTCATATTAATGGTTGGACCTAATTGGACCCTTTTCTGAGAAGGCTAAAGCCATCTGATCAAGGCCTGGGGCAAAATTTAATTACTAAAAATTATTTAAAGAAATAATTGATTATAAACCTACCCTTAGATGTACATGGCTAGGCCAACCAAAGTTAGGCTTGTGTATAGTCTATGTGAATTCTAGTACCCACTAAGAAATTAGGGTAATTCCTCGAATTAGAGGTAGAGGCTACCAATTTGAATAAAATAGTAGGAGAAACCTTTTGATTAAAATCCAAATCTTTAGGTTAATTGAATCAATTACTAATTAGATTTTGGTTTTTCTTTGTGTAGACATGGCCACTTCTCTATCGCTCCGATCATTATTAGGCAATGATAAGTTGGTGGGATCCAACTTTGGTAGCTGGTACCGAAAGTTGAAGATTGTCCTAAAGCATGAATGGATCCTATATCTACTGATGGATCCTGCACCTGAGGAGCCAGCTGCCAACGCACATGGAACAGTCAGAGACACTTATTAGAAGTGGCTCAGTGACCGAACCATGGTGTGCTACATTATTCTGGTTGCGATGAGCGACGAGTTCAGTCGTAAGTTTGAGACAGCTTAGCTAAACGAAATGCTTCAAATATTGAAGGATTCTTTTGGCACACCCGATGGTGTTGAGAGGCACAAGACTAGTTGTGCCATCTTCAATGCCAGAATGCGGGATGGTGTCTCTATCACTGATCATGTATTGTACATGATCGAGCTGATAGAGCGCTTGAGCAAGCTCGACTTTTCCTTGCATAAATAATTTGAAAAAGATGCAATACTAAGCTCACTGCCCAAGACTTATCTCCCATTTCTTACACATTATAGAATGTCAAAGTCTGAAGTAGACTACCACAGGTTACTGAGATTACTTCAGAACTTTGAGAAGGATCACCAACTCCATAAGGAGTCGGTGAACTTAGTAGAAGGTTCGTCTTCTCATTCTCGATCCTTTGGAAAAAGAAAGAAGAACAAGAAGAAGAAAGCCAAGAAGGTGCATGTTCATGCTAGGACACCTATGCAAGTTCAGACTCCAAAGATCAAGCCCGATAAGAGTCAAGCCTAATGCTTCTTTTGCAAGAAGCAGGGGCACTAGAGGAGGAACTGCCCTCAGTACATTGTCTCCCTAGATCCAAATAGATAGAGAAAGAAGTAAGCTATTGCTGGGCAAGATATTTATATGATAACTCCTTGCAATTTCTCTATTTATGATATTACTAACTGGGTATTGGATACCGGTAGCTCTTACCATATTTATAATTTATTTCAAGGGTTGCAGGTCAGTAGAAGATTCGAGCAAGGTGAGAGATTCCTGAACGTTGGAGATGGAAGACCAGTTCCAGTTCTAGCTTTAGAAATTTTAAAACTTGTATTTGAATCTCATGCCATTGTTCTTAGTGATTGTCATTTCTATCCTAATTTTTTTTAAATATCATTTCTGTAGGCCTTTTGGCCATGAACAATTATGAAATTTCAATAATGAAATGAGTTTGTAATGTCATTATGAATGGTGTTATTGCTTTCTATGGATAATTGAATAATGGTGTATATATGTTATCACAATCTATTAACGTAGTCTATTCTACTGGCAAGCATCCTAGATTAGATAGTGTATCAGATGTCTACTTATGGCACTGTAGGCTAGGCCATATAAATAAGAACAGGATAAATAGGTTGACTCAGGAGGGAATCCTCGAAGTTAATAATTGTGAATCACTTCTAACCTATGAGTTCTATCATCTTGATAAAATGATCAAGTCACCTTTTACTGAAAAAGATGAGAGAGCCAATGAGCTCTTAGGTCTAGTACATACTGATGTATGTGAACCAATGAGCACAAGTGCCAGAGATGGATATATCTACTTTATCACTTTCATAGATGATCTATCCAAATATGGATATATCTATCTGATGAAACATAAGTTGGATTCTTTTAAAATATTCAAACGATTCTAAAGTAAAGTAGAAAAAAAAATGGAAAGAGTATTAAAACTCTTCGGTCTGATTGAGGAGGAGAATACCTTTCTGGTGAGTTTTTCACATATCTAGGAGAGAATGAAATTCTCTCCCAATCGACTTCTCCTAGAATACCATAGCATAATGGTGTGTCTGAAAGGAGGAATTAGACTTTGTTAGACACGATCTAATCCATAATGAAATTTGTCAACTTGCCGATATCCTTTTAGGGATATGCACTCGAATCGGCATGTTATCTATTAAATAAGGTTCCAAGTAAGTCTATAGTTAAAATTTTGCATGAGATATGAACAGGACATAAGCCAGCACTTTCACACCTTAGAATTTGGGGGTGCTCGATTTATATCAAATGGTTAGTTACAGACAAACTTGGACCTAGGTCTGACAAGTGTACATTCATAGGGTACCCAAAAGAGACCAAAAGATACTATTTCTATCATGCTGATGAACAAAAGGTTTTCGTCAGTCTTAGGAAAATCTTTTTGGAAAAGGAGTTTCTTGATGAAGGAACTATCACCTCTAAGGTTGAACTTGATAAAGTTCAACAGATAGAATGTCTGACACAGAATGTTGAACCTAAGTCGAATTTGATCAAATCAGATTCGAAGCCTAGTGAACCCGCACCATTAAGGTGATCCGACAGAGTATCCCACCATCGGAATAGATACACTGGATTCTTGATCCAGGATGGTGATCCCATTGAACTTGATGAGAATGATGAGGATCCGATCACTTATATGGATGCAATGCAGAGATCCGACTCTGAGAAATGGCTAGAAGCCATGAGATCCAAAATGGATTCCATGAAGGTCAATGATGTATGGACATTAGTTGACTCACCTGAAGGGATTAAACCCATTGGGTGTAAATGGGTCATTAAAAGGAAGAGGGGCGCAGACGGAAAGGTGGAGACCTATAAAGCTCGTCTGATTGCCAAAAGGTTTTGTCAATGTTATGGTATTGACTATGACGAAACATTCTCCCCTATGGCAAAGCTCAAGTCCATTCAGATTATACTTATCATTACTGCCCATCTGGACTATGAGATCTGGCAAATGGATGTGAAGATAGCTTTCCTAAATGGAGAGCTAACCGAAGTAGTGTATATGATACAACCTGAAGGGTTTACATTTATAGATGAGTCCAAGGTATGCAACCTTCAGAGATCCATTTATGGATTAAAATAGGCATCTCGGAGTTGGAACATACATTTTGATAAAGTGATCAAAACGTATGGCTTCGTTAAGAATGGAGAAGAACCCTGCATTTATAAATGAGAAAATGGTTTAGCAATGGTATACCTTATTATGTACGTGGACGATATTCTCTTAATCGAAAATGACATCCCTGCACTATAAGAAATATATGTCTGATTGTCATCACAGTTCTCCATGAAGGACTTGGGTGAAGCATCCTACATCCTAGAAATGAAGATCTATAGGGATAGATCTAAAAGGATGCTTGGTATATCTCAATTCATGTACATAAAAACTGTGCCGAAGAGGTTCAGCATGGAGAATTCCAAAAAGGGCTATCTTTCAATAGGTCAAGAAATTTTTCTCTCTAAAAAGGATTGTCCAACAACTCCTAGAGAGAGAGCGTATGAGTAAAATTCTATATACTTCGGTAGTGGGATCTATTATATATGCAATGACATGTACGAGACTAGATGTGGCATACTCACTAGGAGTAGTAAGTAGATACTAGTCTGACCCTAGAGAAAATCATTGGAAGGTGGTTAAAACAATCCTTAAGTATTTGAAAAATACTAAAAACCAATGATTGGTTTATGGTGAGTCAGATCTGAAGCTTGTGGGATTTACAGACTCCAGCTTTCAATCTAATCATGATGATAGTAAAAGTGTGTCGAGATATATCTTTACTCTAAATGGTGGAGCCATCTACTGAAAAAGTTTCAAGCAGCATACAATGGCTGACTCTATTTGCGAAGTAGAATCCATGGCAGCATCAGATGCAGCAAAGGAAGCTATGTGGCTGATGAAGTTCATCACCGAGCTTGGAGTAGCACCCGCCATTGATGGTCCAATCCTGCTCTACTGCAATAGCACTGGCGCCATAGCTCAAGCAAAGGAACCATAGGCATACTAGCGAATAAAGCATATTCTGTATCGCTTCCATTTGGTCCATGAGATCATGGATCATGATGACAGTGACCTTCAGAAGATCGACGAAAAGGAGAACCTAGCTGACCCCTTCACTAAAGCCCTGGCAATCAAGGAGTTGGACAATCATAAGTTGAAGATGGATATTAAATACTATCTCGAGTGGCTTTAGGATAAGTGGGAGTTGTTGAAAATTGTATTCCAAAGCCAATCGTCAGCCTGTTGATGGTTGAGATATTGTAATTGATTTATAATTAATGAAAAATATTTTGGCATCTTTTTTCATCATAAGTTTACATCTTCTAATGAACTTTCTTGTTGTGATGAAGTCCTTAAGACTATTTAGTTTTGATAAAGAGAGAATTTATCAATTAGTCTTTAAATTTATACATGACCAAATAATAGGCCGTTAATTAGGATGACAGCGTCTATCGAGCATAGGTCGCTATATGCCATATAGATTGGTTGTCTTCTTAACCAAGGTATGTGGAGATACTAGTATAGCATACAGATGAGATGTATGGCTACATCGTCATTGAACATGATCAACTTCAGAGCATTCTACTATCGAGAATATCTCTGATGGGATATAGGTATAAGTATCCCTTAGATCTAAGATCATCTTAATGACTTGCAAGCAACTCACTATGTTTTGGTATCGGACTAACTAAATTTCTAATTCAGTAATGAAAGATTTCTGGGCATAGTCAAGTACTTGCAAAATTGGAGTGTGATCAAGATGGAATTGACCACTCCAAGAGTTGGAGAAGAATGTATCACTGTATTTCAACATAGCAAAATCTTGATCAGGATAATCCATCAGATGGATTTGATATTTTGAAATACAATGTGGACAACCTGATCAGAGTTGATAGTTGAACTTTGATGTATCCTAAGAGCATTGTGGTCAAGGGGATGAATTATATGAAAACTATATCTACATGGGTTCTAAGGATGGTGTTCTACACCTTTGACCTATTCGACCATCGAATATCATTGCTAAATGGTCACTTCGATTGGTACAAAAATTTGCTCCTATGCTACCAACTTAGGTTCAGACCTATGAGGTCACACACATTAGAGCTTACGATCTGATCAGATGGTTGATCAATAATTAAGAATTATTCTAGGGTTAAACAATCAATACGATTGGTGTTTAACCTAGTACAAGTATTGCAGGAGGATCGATTAGCAATTGGATTGCTAATTAACTTCATTTAATTAAGTCAATAGGCTAAGATTAAGTTTAATTAAATATGATTTCATTAGATTTAGTTTGGGCTTAGTTGGATCAAGTCCAATTGATTTATCGGATAAGCCAAGTGCAAGAAAGAACTAGTCCTAGTCTAACTAAGACTCGAATTAACCTAATTTTTTAATTTGATTAAAAAATAAATTTGAATTAAATCTAATTTAATCTAATTTAATTAAGTACTTAAATGGATTAGAGCTTTATTTAATTGGGTTGGTTTAATCTTGATTTTATTTGATTAAAAGATCTTGTTTGACCAAGTCAAAATAGGAGTCCTAGTGTGACTAGGACTCTCTATCTCCTTACACCACCTTGGTCCCAAGCCCCCCAAATCTATTTTTTATATATTTTTCATGAAAAATTTTTGTCTTCCTGATTTTCATACCCTCTCTCCCTTCAAGTCATATTTGAAAGTTTGGTGGAAGACTAAGTCAAAGGAGGAATTGGTTTTGCTTAGGATTCTATGAGATAGAATCCTTATTGACCAAAACATCTTCCCTTGAGTGCCGCCCCCTTTTTTAATTAATTATTCTCTTATTCCATGAAAATAATCTCCTTTTTTGTGTGCCCTCCCTTACTAGTCCATGCCAAATATTATGGAGGAGGACCCCAAGAGTTGGGTGCCCCAACAACTTTCCATGTTTGGATATTCCTAGTCTAGAAATTTGACCTAACTTGGACTATTATTTTTCTCTATTTATTGGATGAATTTTATTCTAATTTTTTCATAAGATATAGATCTTTGAGAGAGGTTTGGGGTGTGCAAAAATCATAGGAAGAGGGTCCTTGGGCATGGGGGTTCTATAGGCACCAAACTAGGTGTCTAGGTGAGAGAAAAGAGAAGAAGAAGAGGATCTTCTTCTAAGGCTGTTTTATTTTAAATCTCTCCTCCTTTCTTTTGAAATTTTTTTAGAGAGTCTTAGATCAGAAAACTCTCATCTTTCTTCTCATATTTTAGAAATTCTAAATTTCAAAGAAGAAAGTATCAGATTGACCATCGAAGAAGGATCAGCATAGTACTAGCATGCTATGCTGATTTTCTGTATCAAACTTTAGATCAAAGATCGTAGGCTCGTGTGGATGACTCCTAGAGGTCGGACACATATACGGCTCATGACTTCATTCTCAATCTTGAATCAGTAAGTTAGAATATCTAAACTTGCTCAGGTAATAGATCTGATTTATAAACTTCACACCTGCATTTGATGTAGTATAGATCTAGGTTGATTTGATCAATCTTTTCCTTTCTTATTTGATTTTAATTTTTGATTTGATATCATACCTTAATCATGTAATAGATCTGAGATCTAGGTATTTACATAGTTATTTAAATAAATTTTAAATTTATTTAAGTCTTTCGCTACAAGATCTTGAAAAAGTTTCAAGATCTACCTATGAAATCCTAGATTTGGTTCCTTCAATTGGTATCAGAGCAAGGTTCTTATTACATGATTTTTATGCATGTCTAAATTATTTCTTAGATTAGATCTAATTTATAATCTAATTATTAAATCTAAAATAAATAAATAAAATATTTTAGATTGCACGAACTATCATAAGGTTGTCCTGTTGTAAGGTTTATCCCTTACAGTGAATAGGTTATCCTAGTACATGCTGATCTAAAATATTGATCATAAAATTTTAGATTAGATCTAAAAGATTTTATGATCTGATTAAAAATATTTTAATCTAATTTTAATCATCATAAATGTATTAGATTTGATCTAGGAAGATTTATGATTGATTATTATTAAAACTGTTTCAATTACATGAACCTATTTAGATTAGATCTAAAGTAGTTTTATATTTATTTTACTTGTATATTGATTATAAATCAAACATGCAACTTGGTTGATAGAACCATGTTGTAAAAATATTTTATAAATATGAAAATTATTTTTAAAAAGCTGAATCCCAGCACTCAGCCCAAAACTTAATTAAGAATTAAGAAGTTGATTGATTAGGATCTAAGATTGTGAATTGAAGATCCTAAGACACAAATCATAACACATTGGGTTAAATGGGTTAGTGAAGATTAGGTCCATTAATTGGGTTAGACCTAGGGTTAGATTAAAGAATGGACTTAATTAGAGAATTGACTAAATCTAATCAATCATTGTCTTAGATTAGATCAAGGATTCTCTGGATCAATTACAATAGTTGTAGTTGGTCAAGTCCATATCTTTAACAAGACCCAAGATGGACTTGATTCTTAGCTATGTGGTCTAGCATGAACTGTTAGGTTGATCTAATTGAAATTAATTAAATTAATTGATGTCTAAGATAAACCAAATCAGTGATTTTTGATTGACAGCCCACTTACCTGACCGTTTCTGATGGTGCCTAAGGCAAGCCTGACAGACCCTTCCACTAATCGAACTTACCTAGCCTCTTGGTGAGATTATGTTTTGATCGGATCGCTTGACTATTCGAGCTAACCCATGTCAGCTAGATAAATCAGTTTGACTGATTTAGGTGCTCCTAGACCAGCCTATTAATGGTCTCCCTTAAGATGACTTGATGAAGTTAGTGGAAGGATCATGACAAGCTGGTTAATCAAACCTACTCACTTCTATAAATAAATTTTCTAAAATTATTAGGTCCCTAAAATGAAATAGTTATATGATAACTAAATCATAGTCTCTCATTAAAGTGGATGATAATGGGTCCATCAGTTGGATAATCATTGGAGACCTAAAGGCTTGGTGCTTGTCGGTTGATGAAATTATCATTCATTATATGATCTGTTAGATACATCTTTCTAAATGGTGGTCAGGTGGGCCAACCAAAGTTGGGCCTGATCATTCATTAGTTGGTTAAGCCAAATATGGTCATATTAATGGTTGGACCTAACTGGACCCTTTTCTGAGAAGGCCAAAGCCATCTAATCAAGGCCTGGGGCAAAATTTAATTACTAAAAATTATTTAAAGAAATAATTGGTTATGAACCTACCCTTAGATGTACATGGCTAGGCCAACCAAAGTTAGGCTTGTGTACAGCCTACGTGGATTCTAGTACCCACTAAGAAATTAGGATAATTCCTCGAATTGGAGGTAGAGGCTACCAATTTGAATAAAATAGTGGGAGAAACCTTTTGATTAAAATCCAAATCTTTAGGTTAATTGAATCAATTACTAATTAGATTTTGGTTTTTTTTTGTGTAGACATGGCCACTTCTCTATCGCTCCGATCATTATTAGACAATGATAAGTTGGTGGGATCCAACTTTGGTGGCTGGTACCGAAAGTTGAAGATTATCCTGGAGCATGAATGGATCCTATATCTACTGATGGATCCTGCACCTGAGGAGCCAGCTGCCAACGCATGTGGAACAGTCAGAGACACTTATCAGAAGTGGCTCAGTGATCGAACCATGGTGCGCTACATTATGCTGGCTGCGATGAGCGACGAGTTCAGTCGTAAGTTTGAGACAGCTCAGCTAAACGAAATGCTTCAAGTATTGGAGGATTCTTTTGAAACACCCGATGATGTTGAGAGGCACAAGACTAGTTGTGCCATCTTTAATGCCAGAATGCGGGATGGTGTCTCTATCACTGATCATGTATTATACATGATCGAGCTGATAGAGCGCTTGAGCAAGCTCGGCTTTTTCTTGCACAAACAATTTGAAAAAGATGCAATACTGAGCTCACTGCCCAAGACTTATCTCCCATTTCTTACACATTATAGAATGTCAAAGCCTGAAGTAGACTACCACAGGTTACTGAGATTACTTCAGAACTTTGAGAAGGATCACCAACTCCATAAGGAGTCGGTGAACTTAGTAGAAGGTTCGTCTTCTCATTCTCGATCCTTTGGAAAAAGAAAGAAGAACAAGAAGAAGAAAGCCAAGAAGGTGCATGTTCATGCTAGGATACCTATGCAAGTTCAGACTCCAAAGATCAAGCCCGATAAGAGTCAAGCCGAATGCTTCTTTTGCAAGAAGCAGGGACACTAGAGGAGGAACTGCCCTCAGTACATGCCTCCCTTGATCTAAATAGACAGAGAAAGAAGTAAGCTATTGCTGGGCAAGTTATTTATATGATAACTCCTTTTAATTTCTCTATTTATGATATTACTAATTGGGTATTGGATATCGGTAGCTCTTACCATATTTGCAATTTATTACAAGGGTTGCAAGTCAGTAGAAGATTCGAGCAAGGTGAGAGATTCCTGAACGTTGGAGATGGAAGACCAGTTCCAGTTTTAGCTTTAGAAATTTTGAAACTTGTATTTGAATCTCATACCATTGTTCTTAGTGATTGTCATTTCTATCCTAATTTTTTTTAAATATCATTTCTGTAGGCCTTTTGGCCATGAACAATTATGAAATTTCAATAAAGAAATGAGTTTGTAATGTCATTATGAATGGTGTTACTGCTTTCTATGGATAATTGAATAATGGTGTATATATGTTATCACAATCTATTAACGTAGTCTATTCTACTGGCAAGCACCCTAGATTAGATAGTGTATCAGATATCTACTTATGGCACTGTAGGCTAGGTCATATAAATAAGAATAGGATAAATAAGTTGACTCAGGAGAAAATCCTCGAAGTTAATGATTGTGAATCACTTCTAACCTGTGAGTCCTATCTTCTTGATAAAATAATCAAGTCACCTTTTACTAAAAAAGATGAGAGAGCCAATGAGCTCTTAGGTCTAGTACATACTGATGTATGTGAACCAATGAGCACAAGTGCCAGTGGTGGATATATCTACTTTATCACTTTCATAGATGATCTATCCAGATATGGATATATCTATCTGATTAAACATAAGTCAGATTCTTTTAAAATGTTCAAACGATTCTAAAGTGAAGTAGAAAAAAAATTGAAAAGAGTATTAAAACTCTTCGATCTGATCGAGGAGGAGAATACCTTTCTGGTGAGTTTTTCACATATCTAGGAGAGAATGGAATTCTCTCCCATTCGACTTCTCGTAGAACACTACAGCATAATGGTGTGTCTGAAAGGAGGAATTAGACTTTGTTAGACATGATCTATCCATAATAGAATTTTCCAGCTTGCCGAAATCCTTCTGGGGATATGCACTCGAATCGGCATGTTATCTATTAAATAAGGTTCCAAGTAAGTCTATAGTTAAAATTTCGTATGAGATATGAATAGGACGTAAGCCAGCACTTTCACACCTTAGAATATGGGGGTGCCCGATTTATGTCAAACGGTTAGTTATAGACAAACTTGGACCTAGGTCTGACAAGTGTACATTCATAGGGTACCCAAAAGAGACCAAAAGATACTATTTCTATCATGCTGATGAACAAAAGGTGTTCGTCAGTATTAGGAAAACCTTTTTGAAAAAAAAGTTTCTTGATGAACTATCACCTCTAAGGTTGAACTTGATGAAGTTCAATAGGTAGAATGTTTGACACAGAATGTTGAACCTAAGTTGAATTTGATCAAATTAGATTCAAAGCTTAGTGAACCCGCACCATTAAGATGATCCGATAGAGTATCCCACCATCGGAATAGATACTATGGATTCTTGATCCAAGATGGTGATCCCATCGAACTTGATGAGAATGATGAGGATCCGATCAATTATATGGATGCGATGCAGAGATCCGACTCTAAAAAATGGCTAGAAGCCATGAGATCCAAAATGGATTCCATGAAGGTTAATGATGTATGGACATTAGTTGACTCACCTGAAGGGATTAAACCCATTTGGTGTAAATGGGTCATCAAAAGGAAGAGGGGCGCAGACGGAAAGGTGGAGACCTATAAAGCTCGTCTGATTGCCAAAAGGTATTGTCAATGTTATGGTATTGACTATGACGAAACATTCTCCCCTATGGCAAAGCTCAAGTCCATTTGGATTATGCTTGTCATTGCTGCCCATCTGGACTATAAGATTTGGCAAATGGATATGAAGATAGCTTTTCTAAATGGAGAGCTAACCAAAGCAGTGTATATGATCCAACCTGAAGGATTTACATCTATAGATGAGTCCAAGGTGTGCAACCTTCAAAGATCCATTTATGGATTAAAATAGGCATCTCAGAGTTGGAACATATGTTTTGATAAAGTGATCAAAACGTATGGCTTCGTTAAGAATGGAGAAGAACCCAACATTTATAAATGAGAAAATGGTCTAGCAATGGTATACCTTATTATGTACGTGGACGATATTCTCTTAATCAAAAATGACATCTCCGCACTACAAGAAATAAAAGTCTAGTTGTCATCACAGTTCTCCATGAAGAACTTGGGTGAAGCATCCTACATCCTAGGAATGAAGATCTATAGGGATAGGTCTAAAAGGATGCTTGGTATATCCCAATTCATGTACATAGAAACTATGCCGAAGAGGTTCAGCATGGAAAATTCCAAAAAGGGCTATCTTTCAATAGGCCAAAAATTTTTTCTCTCTAAAAAGGATTGTCCAATAACTCCTAGAGAGAGAGCGTATGAGTAGAATTCTATATGCTTCGGTAGTGGGGTCTATTATATATGCAATGACATGTACGAGACCAAATGTGGCATACTCACTAGGAGTAGTGAGTAGATACTGATCTAACCCTGGAGAAAATCACTAGAAGGTGGTTAAAACAATCATTAAGTATTTAAGAAATACTAAAAATCAATGATTGGTTTATGGTGAGTCAGATCTGAAGCTTGTGGGATTTACAGACTCCAGCTTTCAATCTGATCATGATGATAGTAAAAGTGTGTCGGGGTATATCTTTACTCTAAATGGTGGAGCCATCTACTGAAAAAGTTCCAAGCAGCATATAATGGCTGACTCTATTTGCGAAGTAGAGTACATGGCAGCATCGGATGCAGTAAAGAAAGCTGTGTGGCTGATGAAGTTCATCATCGAGCTTGGAGTAGCACCCTCCATTGATGGTCCAATCCTGCTCTACTGCGATAGCACTGGCGCCATAGCTCAAGCAAAAGAACCGTAGGCACACTAGCGAATAAAGCACATTCTATATCACTTCCATTTGGTCCGTGAGATCATGGATCATTATGACATCAACCTTCAGAAGATCGACGAAAAGAAGAACCTAGCCGACCCCTTCACTAAAGCCCTGGCAATCAAGGAGTTCGACAATCATAAGTCGAAAATGGATATTAGATACTATCTCGAGTGGCTTTAGGATAAGTGAGAGTTGTTGAAAATTATATTCTAAAGCCAATCGTCAGCCTATTAATGGTTGAGATATTGTAATTAATTTATAATTAATGAAAAATATTTTGGCATCTTTTTTCATCATAAGTTTACATCTTCTAATAAACTCCATTATTGTGATGAAGTCCTTAGGACTATTTAGTTTTGATAAAGAGAGGATTTATCGATTAGTCTTTAAATTTATTCATGACCAAATAATAGGCTATTAATTAGGACGACAGCGTCTATCGAGCATAGGTCGCTATATGCCATATAGGTTGGTTGTTTTCTTAACCAATATATGTGGAGACACTAGTATGGCATACAGATGGGATGTATGGGTACATCATCATTGAACGTGATCAACTTCAGAGCATTCTACTATCGAGAATATCTCTGTTGGGATATAGGTATAAGTATCCTTTAGATCTGAGATCATCTTAGTGACTTGCAAGCAACTCACTGTGCTTTGGTATCGGACTAACTGATATTCTAATTCAGTAATGAAAGACTTCTGGGCATAGTCAAGTACTTGCAAAATTGGAGTGTGATCAAGATGGAATTGACCACTCCAAGAGTTGGAGAAGAATGTATCACTGTATTTCAATATAGCAAAACTTTGATCAGGATAATCCATCAGATGGATTTGATATTTTGAAATATAATGTGGACAACCTGATCAGAGTTGACAGTTGAACTTTGATGTATCCTTTAAGCATTATGGTCAAGGGGATGAATTATATGGAAACTATATCTACATAGGTTCTAAGGTTGGTGTTCTACATCTTTGACCTATCCGACCATCGGATATCATTGCTAGATGGTCACTTCGATTGGTACAAAAATTTGCTCCTATGCTACCAACTTAAGTTCAAACCTATGAGGTCATACACATTAGAGCTTACGATCTGATCAGATGGTTGATCAATAATTAAGAATCGTTCTAGGGCTAAACAATCAATACGATTGGTGTTTAACCGAGTACAAGTATTGCAGGAGGATCGATTAGCAATTAGATTGCTAATTGACTTTATTTAATTAAGTCAATAGTCAATAGGCTAAGATTAAGTTTAATTAAATATGATTTAATTAGATTTAGTTTGGGCTTGGTTGGATCAAGTCCAATTGATTTATTAGATAAGCCAAGTGCAAGAAAGAACTAGTCCTAGTCTAACTAAGACTCGAATTAACCCAATTTTTTAATTTAATTTTAAAAAAATTAGAATTAAATATTATTTAATTAAGTAATTAAATAGATTAGGGCTTTATTTAATTGGGTTGGTTTAATCTTGATTTTATTTGATTAAAAGATCTTGTTTGACCAAGTCAAAATAGGAGTCTTAGTGTGACTAGGACTCCCTATCTCCTTGCACCACCTTGGTCCCGACGCCCTCCATAACTATTTTTTAAATGTTTTTCATGAAAAATTTCTTTCTTCCTAATTTTCATTCCCCCTCTTTCCCTCCAAGTCATATTTGGAAGTTAGCTGGAAGACCAAGTCAAAGGAGGAATTGGTTTTGCTAAGGATTTTATCTCAGGATTCTATGAGATAAAATCCTTATTGACCAAAACATCTTTCCTTGAGTGCCACCTCCTCTTTTAATTAATTTTTTTTTTATTCTATAAAAATAATCTCCTTTTTTGTGTGCCCTCTCTTGCTGGTCCATGCCAAAAATTATGGAGGAGGTGCTCTAGAGTTGGACGCCCCAACAACTTCCCAAATTTGGATATTCCTAGTCTAGGAATTTGACTTAACTTGGACTCTTCTTTTTTCCTATTTATTAGATAAATTTTATTTTAATTTTTTCATTAAATATAGATATTTGGGAGAGATTTGGGGTGTGTAAAAATCAAAGGAAGAGGATCCTTGGGCATGGGGGTTCCGTAGGCACCAAACTAGGTGTCTATGTGAGAGAAAAGAGAAGAAGAAGAGGGTCTTCTTCTAGGGCTGTTTTATTATCAATCTCTCCTTTCTTTTGAGTTTTTTTTTAGAGAGTCTCAGATCAGCAAACTCTCATCTTTCTTCTCATATTTTGGAGAGTCAAAATTTTGAAGGAAGCATCGGATTGACCATCGAAGAAGGATCAGTACAGTACTAGCATGCTATACTAATTTTCTACATCGAACTTCAGATCAGAGATCGTAGGCTCGTGTGGATGACTCTTAGAGGCTGGACACATGTGTGGCTTGTGACTTCATCCTCAAGTTTGGATCAGCAAGTTAGAACATCTAAACTTACTCAGGTAATAGATCTGATCTATAAACTTCATACATGCATTTGATGTAGTGTAGATCTAGATTGATTTGATCAATCTTTTTCTTTCTTATTTGATTTTAATTTTTGATTTGATATCATGCCTTAATCATGTAATAGATCTGAGATCTAGGTATTTACATGATTATTTAAATAAATTTTAGATTTATTTAAGTCTTTCACTGTAAGATCTTGAAAAAATTTTAAGATCTACCTATGAAACTCTAGATCTGGTTCCTTCAGATAATAGATCTGATCTATTTTACATACTCACATTAGGTGTAGTGTAGATGCATGTTGATGTGACCAACATATTTTATTTTCTTTCTTATGTTTAATTTCTGATTTAATGTCATACCATAATCATGTATTAGGACATTAGATCTAGGATATTCACTGATATTTAAAATTAATTTTAGTGTTTTGCTGTCTGATCTTGAAAAAATTTCAAGATCTAGCCCTAAAACCTTAGATCTGGTTCCTACAAGGTAAAGGTATGCAGTACAGGATTTCTATCCCTACTTTCAAAACTTTTCAAAAATTAATTAAATATAGTAAAAAAATATAGTTAATATAATTAATTATGAGCTACTGATCATATCAGAAAATCCCACACTAAGAATATAAATGTGATATATATACTTTGAATTTGAAAACTAAATTGATAGCAGTAAACTATTTACTACTACACTATATATCAGAATACGATACTTGTACGGGTAGCTGAACTCTATAATCTGATCACTGTCGAAGAGGTCCACTCATCATGATGTCGCCACACAACATGTTTTACCTCCATAGATCATCCATGCAAGGCCCTAATCCCGATCGACTCCTCCCGAGAGCTAGCTCGATGTCGGAATTCTTCGATGGCTGATGTCGACCGAATAGCTTCAATCTTTATCCATAAGATCTACGAATGCTCTGGATCGCTAGTAGACATAGAAGAGAGGTAGAGGAGGCACTCACTAAGTTTTGTGAACTCACGACCCTTGTAGCTCATAAACCAAAATCTCCAACCCTAATCGGCAATCAAATCAGAGATCAAACCTCCTCGACGATTAGGTCATCTTATAACCTAATTGGGTCAAACACAACTGAATCCAATTCAATTGAACTTGATCCAAAAATCATTACTCAATCAAATTGAGTTAATTAGTAATCAAATCACTAATTAAATCTCTTATAAATATAGAGTCCAAATTCAGTGGATGTCCGGGCAAGAGTCCCATCAAAATAAAATTCTTGATCGAAGAGTCCCAAACTAGTGGGACTCTTGATCCCGATGTCCCAAACAAGTGAAACTCATGATCATAGAGTCTCAGACTAGTGAGACTCTCGATCATAGAGTCCCAAATAGGTAAGAATTAGAGTTTCAGTCCAGTAGGACTCTTGGTCGAAGAGTCCAATCTAGTGGGACTATTGACCATAAAGTCTTAATCCAGTGGGACTCTTCACTAGCCATCAGATCAAGTAGGAACCTCTAGTGTGTGATCTTATAGGTTCAAACCTAAGCCGATAGTATAGGAACCATTTTCTGTACCAATCAAAGTGACCATCTAGCAATGGTACTCAATGTTTGAATAGATCAAATAGTCGCAATTGCAACATTCAGAACATACGCGAATATGATTATCGCATAATTCATTCCTTTGACCTCTGTGCATAGGATGACTCCGAGTTAAACTGTTAATCCTGATAAATACATCCAAATTATGTCTCAATGCAATTAGTGCTGTGACTCCTCACTAGGACTACCCTGGCCAAGGTTTTGTTAAATTGAAACATAATTAAACATAGCTCCTAAACCAGAAAGGTTAATCCCATCTTAATTCACACACTGACTCCTCAAGTACTTGACTGTGCGTAGAAACCTTCTCTTACTAAATTAACAATTCAGATAGTTTGGCACCAAAGCACAGTGAGTTGCTTAAAAATCATCGTAATGATCTTAGGTCAGAAGAATACTTAAACCCATATTCCATCAGAGCAAATCTTGACAGTAGAAAAGCTTTGAAGTTGATCATGTTCAGTGCAAATGTATCCTTACATCTCACCTACATGCCGTACCAGTATCTCGACACTCCTTGGTTAAGAGAAAAATCAATCCATATGGTACACAACGACCTACACTCGATAAACGTTGTCATCCTTAATAATAAGGTATCATTTGATCATGAACAAGTTTAAGAACTAAATGATAAATCTTTTTTTATCGATTCTAAATAATCCTAAGGACTTCACCACAACACAGGAGTTTATTAGAAGATATAAAAATTTATGATGAAAAATACTAAAATAATTTTTATTTATTTATAATTTATATACAAATATAAAAATTTAGCTCCACCATCAATAGACTGATGATTGATTTTGGGATACTATTCCTAACAATCTTCCACTTAGACTAAAGCCAATTGATGTACTATCTAATACCCATCTTCGACTTGAAGTCATTGAACTCCTTCACCGCAACAGCTTTAGTGAATGGATCGACCAGGTTCTCCTTCTCGTCGATCTTCTAAAGGTCAATGTCATCTTGATCCATGATCTTCTGGACAAGATGGTAGCGGCATAGAATATGCTTCATCCACTGGTGTGCCTTCAGTTTCTTCACCTGAGCAATGGCTCTAGAGCTGTCGTAGTAGAGTAGAATTGAACCATCAAGGAAGGGTGCCACTCTAAGTTTGGTGATGAATTTCCTCAACCACACGACTTCTTTGGTAGCATTTGAAGCAGCAATATACTCCGCCTCGCAAATTGAATCGGCCACGATGTGCTGCTTGGAACTTTTTCAGCAGACAACTCTACCATTAAAGATAAACATATATGCCGACACACTTGCTATCATCATGATCAGACTGAAAACTAGAGTCTGTAAATCTCATAAGTCTCAAGTCTGACTAACCATAAACAAGCCACTAGTCCTTAGTATTTCTCAAATACTTTAAGATGGTTTTAATAACCTTCCAATGGTCTTCTCTAGATCAGATTGGTATCTACTCACTATCCTTAGTGAGTATGCTACATCTGGTGGCATACATATCATGGTGTAGATAATAGAATCCACTACCAAAGCATATAGAATTCTACTTATACACACTCTCTCTCTTGAGGTGCTGTCGGACAATCCCTCTTTGAGAGAGAAATTCTATAGCCTATCGGTAGATAGCCTTTCTTGAAATTTTCAATGCTAAAACTTTTCAGCACAGTATCTATGTACGTGGATTGGGATAACCCAAGCAACCTCTTAGATCTATTTCTATAGATCTTCATCCCTAGGATGTAGGAAGCTTCTCCCAGATCCTTCATGGAGAACTGTGATGATAGCTAGATCTTTATTTCTTGTAATGCAGGAATATTATTTTCAATTAAGAGAATGTCATCCACATACAATATAAGAAGTACAACCACTGGACCATTAGCCCATTTATATATGCAAAGCTCTTCTCCATTCTTAACAAAGCCATACGTCTTAATCATTCCATCAAAACATATGTTTCAACTCTGAGATACCTGCTTCAGTCCATAAATGAATCTTTGAAGCTTGCACACCTTAGACTCATCTATAGATGTGAATCCTTTAGATTATATCATATACACCTCTTCATCTAGCTCTCTATTCAGAAAAGTTGTCTTCACATCCATCTATTAAATTTCATAGTCCAAATAGGCAGCTATTGCAAGCATGATCCAAATGGACTTGAGAATTACAGGAGAAAATATCTCATCATAGTCTATACCATAACATTGACGATATCCCTTGGCAACCAAACGGACTTTATAGATCTCCACCTTCCCATCTATACTTCTTTTCCTCTTGAAGATCCACTTACACCCTATAAATTTTATCCCTTCGGATGGATCAACCAATATCCACACATCGTTGACCTTTATGGACTCCATTTTGAATTTCATGGCCTCAAGCCATTTCTCAGAGTCCTCTACATTGCACTATAAAGGTGATTGGATCCTTGTTGTTCTCATCGAGTTCAATAGGATCACAATCTTGGATCAAAAAATCATAGTATCTATCCGATTGATGTGGTACTTTACCAGATCACCATAAGGATATAGGTTTATTAGGCTCTGAATTTGATCTAATCAAATTTGATTCAGGTTCAGCTACTTATGTCAATTTTTTTATCTATCGAACATCCTCAAGTTCGACCTTAGAGGCATTAGTCCCTTCACTAAAGAACTCCTTTTCCAAAATGATTGCCTTAAGGCTAACAAATATTTTTTGCTTATTAGCTAGGTAGAAGTAATATCCTTTGGTCTCTTTTGGGTATCCTATAAAATAACACTTGTCGGATTTAGATCCACGCTTATCCATTACTAAATGTTTGACATAAGCTAGACACCCCCAAATCCTAAGATACGAGAGTACTGGCTTACGCCCTGTCCATATCTGATATGGTATTTTAGAAACAGACTTACTTAAAACTTTATTCAAAATGTAACAAGCTAACTTGAGCACATATCCCCATAAGGAGATCAGCAGGCTGGTAAACCCCATCATGGATCAAACCATGTCCAACAGGGTTTGATTCCTCCTTTCAAACATACCATTATGCTGTGATATTCCAGGAGGAGTCCATTGGGATAGAATCCCATTCTCCTCAAGATATGTTAAAAACTCACTGAAAAGGTACTCACCCTCTCGGTTAGACTAAAGAGTTTTAATACTCTTTCTAGTTTGCTTTTCTACCTCATTATGGAATAATTTGAATATTTCAAATGACTCTGATTTATGCTTCATTAAATAGACATATCATACCTTGATAGATCATCTATGAAGGTTATGAAATAAAAATATCCACCTCTAGCACTTGAGCTCATGAATCCATATACATCTAAATGTACTAGACTTAGGAGTTTACTAGCTCGCTCGCTTTTTTTAGTAAAAGGTGACTTGGTCATCTTACCAAGAAGATAGAACTCATAGGTTAAAAGTGATTCACAATCACCAACTTCAAAAATTCCTTCTTAAGCCAATCTGTTTATTCTATTCTTGTTGATATGACCTAGCCTACAGTGCCAAAAATAAACTTTAGACACATAACTAATTCTAGAATATTTACTAAAGGTTTGAACCATATTAACAGGCTGTGATAGCAAGTAAATTCCATTATTCAATTACCAAACAAACATCGTAACATCATTTAAAATGATATTACAAATATTTTTTTATTAAAAATTCATAACTATACATGGCCAAAAGGCCTACAGAAATAACATTCAATAAAAAGCTTGGACAATAATGACATTCATTAAGAATTACATTACAAGAATTGATTATAAGGTCCATGATTTCTAAAACTAGAACTGAAACTTGTCTTCCATCTCCAACGTTCAGGAACCTCTCATCTTCATCAAATCTCCTATTGATCTACAAACCCTGCATCAAATTATAGATATGATAAAAGTTTTCAGTATCTAATACCCAGGTAGTAGTATCACATATCGAGAAGTTGCAAGGTATTATCATATAATTACCTTGCCCAATAACTACTTGCTTTTTTCTTGGCCTATTTGGGTCTAGGAAGATAATGTACTAAGGACAATTCCTCTTCCAATGCCCCTACTTTTTATAAAAGAAGCACTCCGCCTGGCTTAGTTAGGCTTGTGCTTCTTGGTCTGATCCTGTGTAGACATCCCAGCATATGGCTACACCTTCTTATTCTTCTTCTTCTTGTTCTTCTTCCCTTTCTTAAAGGATCGACGACTAGAAGAAGACCCTCCCACTATATTCACTGACTTCTTGTAGAGCTAGTGATCCTTTTCAAAGTTTTGCAGCAATCCCAATAAGCCATAATAGTTCACTACAGACTTTATCATTCAAAAATGAGTAAGGAAGGGGAGGAAGGACTTGGGCAAAGAATTCAGGATCGCATCCTTGTCGAGCTGCTCATGCAAGGGGAAGCCCAGCTTACTCAAGCACTCAATCATGTATAATACATGATCAATGACTGATGTCTCATCCCTCATTCGAGCATTGAAAATGGCACAACTAGTCTTGTGCCTTTCAATATCGTTAGGTGTGCCAAAGGAGTCATTCAATATTTGAAGCATCTCCTGTAGCTGGGCATTCTCAAACCTACAACTGAACTCATCATTCATCGCTGCTAGCATAATGCACTAAACGATGGTGCGGTCATTGAGCCAATCTCGTAAGTGTCTCTGACCGCCCCTCTTGCATTCAGGGCTGGCTCCTCAGGTACCGAATCAATCAAAATATAAAGGATCCGCTCATGCTCAGGATGATTTTTAACTTTCGATACCAATTATCAAAGTTTGGTCCCATGAGTTTGTCATTATCAAACAATGGCCAAGCGATAGGGTGGTAGCCGTTTCTGCACAAAAGAAAAATCAAACCTAATTAGTATATGAATTATTTATCCTAAAAACTTAGACTTTAGTCTAAAGGTTCTTCCACTACTTTATACGAACTGGTAGCCTTTGAAGGAAAAACCTGATTTTTCGGGGTTAGGTTCGTTCGGATCTGATTGGATCGAGAGATGTATTTCAAAAATTTTCTCTTATATTTTAATCAGATCTAACATTTTCTAGATCTGATTTTACAATTTGATAAATAAAAAAATTAAATTAAATTAAATCTAAATTAATTTTACCTTGGTTTTTGATAATCTAATTACCTGTTGATGATTTGCTGATTGCCTGAGGTTCTGGATCTAGCCATGCAAGCGCCTGGCCTCTACTGGTATCCACTCGAGCTGGATCTAGAGATCTTCTTTTTCTCTTACTTTTCTTCAAAAATTAGATCTGGATCTAATTTGGAGGATCTTCAAAACTTCTTCTGAAGATCATCCGTCGTCTCTGCAGCAGTGCTATCTTCTTCCTTTTTCGTCAGCCTTTTCTTGCCTAACTCGCACTAATCTGAAGCCCAACTGCCTTGGGTGTGGGGAGGAGAGAGAGGATCAGAAAGGTGGCATGGAGGAGGGAGAGGAGCAGCCTTGGGGCATGGGCTAGGAGAGAAGTCTATAAAAAGTGGGCGCAGATAGGTCTTTATATAGACCCTGCTGCGGCATGCAGTGCCACATCACCCCAACCAATCACGTTGCTTCATTCAATCAGATTTAAATCTGATTGATGGGATAACATCACCTAATACAATCAGATGAAAGACCCATAGATTGATCCTAAGGTGGTGCCTAAGACTTGTCAAAGTCCATAGGTGAGGGTCACCTAGTTTGAATCCAAGAAGCAACCTGGAGTCCCATCCATATGGGACTCCAGGCGTCCCTATCCATAAGCGCATGCTATCCTAGGTGTGCACCCCTTCCTTTCCAATTTTTAGAGAGAGGACAAGCCCATATCTGCTCTCCAATAAGTGCATGACACATGGGCAGATGTCCAAGGGTCAAAGGTCAACGTTTGACCAAAGTCAAAGGACAAAAATTAGCAGGTGATGGAAAATGGTAGGTGTTGTCTTAAATTTATCTCATAAATTAAGATAACCCTTTTCTGATCTAGACAAGCTCTAGTCAGACCAGGTAAAAGTACCTGAGTGAGCACAAACTTATTTGGCTCAGTTGAGACAACTTTTAATGATAGAAAAAGGAGAATGTTAGGTTCAATCGTATGCTAGCACGATTTCCTTGAACCTAATTGAATCAAATTCAAATCAATTGAACTGGGTTAGTTCAATTGATGATATCTAGATCCAAACCCTTGTTTGTCTGATCCAATTAGGTTCAGTTCTATATGGTAATGGGATATGTCATGATCTCCATCATCGACATCATCGAAACTTCTTTCGATGGATCAGAACTCTTCTGATTCTAACAACTAGAATGATCGATCATCTAAATCATTCTAATTTCTCCCAAAATCCACCAATGACATCTAGCAGTATATGATGGCAACCCATCAAAACTGAAGATGAACCTCTCGGTGCAGCTACTTATGTGATAAAGTTCTTCTATCTTGAGCCCCGATCAGATTAGGGTTAAGGTGAACTCGTGAAACCCTAATTTCTATCATTTGATTTAATCATTCGATTCAAGTCTGATGTGAAAACCTTAATAGAAACTCTTTCTACTATTTCACTCTCTGCCATGGCCATGGGCTTATGGACTTGATTCTCATGATCATCATAGGGCTACTCCTCATCCATCGAGGTAGATAGATTCCATCTTGGTGCAATCCAATTCCTACAATAAACATGCTATAGCCAACATACACCTCAGGATTCCAAATGGCTAGGAGACTGAGTCATGGTGTAGTCAATCCAATTCCCTATAATGATCATCTCACCATCCATAGCAAGCACTGAGCCTTTAGAACCTTTCATGGAAAGCTCAGTAATAACTAGCATGTTCATAAGTTCGGCCAAGGAATTTTGAAGTTTATGCATATGGTAGTTCATGATGAACTGCCCATATGCAACAGTCAAGGATTGCAGAATTATATCATTCTGCAGATCCAAATCCAACCTCACTCCGAGCTTCTCAAGCTCTTCCATATCCTTGATCATCATCAGATAATGATCTTGGACTGACTGTCCATCACCCATCTTAGCCTTGAACAATCGTTTAGTGACTTGATACTTGGCTGTACGACTCTGTTCACCAAACATCTCCTGTAGGTGAGCCAACATTTGGCAAGCAGTGCTGATATCTTTATGTTGGTGCTGAAGTTCATCAGACATCGAGCCTAATATGTAGTATCTGGCTTTGTTATCATCGTCTGTCCACTTATCTAGAGACGCTCTCTGCTCAGTGGATTAACGAGTTGATAAGATGGGAGGATCCTAGTCCAATACATGAGTTAACTTCTTGAAACTCAAAATAATTTTGAAGTTTCGGAGCCAATTCTTGTAATTTGGTCCAGTTAGTCTATGGGTGTCCAGAATTCGTGCTAGTGGATTGGATATAGACATTTTTCTGTAGAGAGTCAAAGTTTCTAGTTAGATATTGTAATTAAAACTTAACCAATTTATCTAGAAATTTTATTTTTAAACAAATTAGCTTCCACTATTTTCTTGGATCTCTATACTCCCTCTGTAGAGATGCGAAAATCTCCATGATTACTGATTTTTAGTGGGTGGTGCAGTCCCACCGACTGACTCATCACCTCACCTAATAGTTATTAGTGATGGATTAGCCAATGAGTGAACAACTCTTATTCAATGATTTTCTAATCATGATGCACCCAATCTTGGTCTCTAATTCATGAATCTCACCGTGTCTAGAATATTGATCCACTCCTTAGTTAAGTCAGACCCACCATTTGCACAGATTAAATTTCTAATTGAGTCTCTCACCGTATCCAAAATATCGAGCCCAATCCATCCTCTAGCCTATAGTATCCAATGCCTAATAGACATGATTGCATCTTCCCGGTGCAATTGAGCCACTGTAACCAACCGAGAACAATCAACCCCGAAAAGGGCCCGCACATCTACAATGGTGGAAGACCTTAGACTTAATCTTTTCTTAGGAAGATTTGATTTAGGTCTCATTAAACTAGACTTGACATAGTCATAACCATTAGACTAACCATTCTACAATTAGTCTAAAACATGCACACTATCATATCTCATATGAAACACATAAATTAAATTTGATTTTCTATTTTTAGATCATGATTATAATATTTATAAGATCAAAAAATAGTCAGTAAATAAATAGATGATAAAAATTATTAGATCTGGTAAAAAAAATGTATGAGATTGGTCATGTAGGCTATCACATTAGAATAATTTGATTTAGTGCATGTGTTACTTAATCTCTACATATAGATCTAGATTAATTAATTTTAATTTTTAGTTTAGGTTAAAGGATCAATCCATGTGGTGGTGCTAAAATCATTAAAATTTTTAGATGATTAAAGTTAGATTCTAATAAAATTTATATAAGAACTGGTCGACAAGTTGAGGAAAATCTATCTTTTGCTCGATTGTTGTGGTGTCAGATTGATGGCTAGAAGAATTTCTCAAAAATTTTCTCTTAATCCTAATAGATTGATATTTTTAGAACAATTTTGATCTGAATATAAAAAAATTCAAAAATAAATTAAATTTACAATTAATTTTACATTAGTTTGGGTAACTCTAAATTCCCATTGAATGATTGACTGACTGCCTGAAGTTCTAGATCTTACACCAGATAGCCTGCCTCTATCGGGGGCATGGTTAGGGCGCGGTGTGATAGTCTGTATCAGTCTGTGGGGGGGTGAGGATCTAGAAGGCTGCGAGGGGCGGGGGTGCAGGGCGAGGAGTTGCGATTGGAGGATGGGGTAAGTTGGAGATAGCGCGGGAAGGGACTGAATTGGTAGGAGGAGAGGAGTTAAGTGGTGAGGATTGTAGGTTGTTTTGATTGTTGGTGGTATGGAGGGAGATGCAGGAGAGGATTGGAGGCGAAAAGGAGTCGAGCGAAGTTGGAGTGCGAAGAGGAAAGGGTTGAGAGATGGGGCGGGCGGCAGAGCGGAGAGAGGCGCGAGACGCGCGAAAGGCGAGTCCGGGCAGAGGACGGGGGGAAGGAAGGAGGGGACGAAAGTGAGCGGCGGAGGAGGCGAATATATCAGCTCAGGCATAGAATCACTGGAGATTGCTTTTCTGTTTGTGATTTTTTTCCAAAATTAAAAATCATGGATCGATTTGAAGCAGGAAAATCTTCAAACTTCTTCTGAGATCATCCCGTCTCGTTCTCAGCAGTGCTATCTTCTTCCTTTTTCGTCAGCCTTTTCTTGCCTAACTCACATAATCTAGAAGCCCAACTCCTTGGGGTGGGGAGGAGAGAGGGGATCAGAAATGGGCATGATGGAGGAGGAAGAGAGCAGCCTTGGGGCATGGGCTTAGGAGAGAAGTCTATAAAAAGTGGGCGACAGGTCTTTATATACGATGCTTGCCCATGAGTGCCCATCACCCCACAATCATGTTGTTGTTCATTCAATCAGATATTAAATCTGATTGATTGGATGCATCACCTATCCATCAGAATGAAAGACCATAGATTGATCCTAAGGTTGGCCTAAGACTGGTCAAAGTCCATAGGTGAGGGCACCTAGTTTGAATCCAAGAAAGCAACTGGAGTCCCATCCATATGGGACTCAGAGCGTCCATTCCATTGCGCAGCCTCCTAGGTGTGCACCCTTCTTTTCATTTTAGAGAGAGACAAGCCCTATCTGCTCTCCAATAAGTGCATGACACCAATGGGCATTTGTCCAAAGGATCAAAGGATAAGCAATTAGCAGGTGATGGAAAATGGAGGTGTTGTCTTAAATTTAATCTCATAAATTAAGAAACCCTTTTCTGTATCTAGACAAGCTCCATAGACAGGTAAAAGATATTGAGTGAGCACACAAACTTATTTGGCTCAGTTGAGACAAATTTTAATGATAGAAAAGGAGAATGTTAGGTTCAATCTGATGTGCTAGCACGATTTCCTTGAACCTAATTGAATCAAATTCAAATCAATTGAACTGGGTTAGTCAATTGATGATATCCAGATCCAAACTTTTGTGTTGTGACCATAGGTTCATTCTATTATGGTAATGGTATGTCATGATCTCCATTCAGACATCATCGAATTCTTTCGATGGATCAGAACTCTTTGATTCTACAACTAGATGATCGATCATCTAAATCTTCTAATTCTCCCAAAACCAACATGACACTAGCAGTATATGATGGCAACCCATCAAATTGAAGATTGAACATCTCGGTGGAGCTACTTATTGATAAGTTCTTCTTCTTGAGGCCCATCAGGATTAGGTTAATGGTGAAATCGTTGAACCTGATTTTCTATATA
>QRFJ01004071.1:0-23269 GCA_006176705.1 Cocos nucifera | reverse complement strand
TAGTGGCCATAGATTAGCCTCGGTATTATTGGCCACCTCATAATCAGAAATGAGCTACAAACATGGCTAGGTAAGTGAGACTGGTGGAAGAGAGTATCTACCATTAACTCGACAAGAACGCATTCGAGTCGAGTAACTCCTAATAAAAAAAATCAGTTTGGTTGTATTTTTGCTAACTTACCTTAGACACCAAAATTGTTGAGCCAATCTTCTTCCTTGATTTAATCATTCGATTCAAGTCGATGTGAAAACCTAATAGAAACTCTTTCTATTATTTCACTCTGCCATGGCCATGGGCTTATGGACTTGATTCTCATGATCATCATAGGACTCCCTCAAGGTAGATAGATTCATCTTGGTGCAATCCAATTCCTACAATAAACATGCTATAGCCAACATACACCTCAGGATTCGAATGGCTAGGAGACTGAGTCATGGTGTAGTCAAACTACAACACCCTTAAGGTGAACTACCGATGTACCTCAGGTCAAATAACCAGATACACTACTGCAGCTTCGAGTCAGTCATCGACGAGAAGGTAGACTTCCTTATGACTACTCGAGGTGGTCACGTTCAGTGCCCTCATTCTCTAACAAGTACCTGTACTCTCGCTCTGGTATCTCTGCACCATAGACTCAAGACTCATCTACTATAAAGAAGCGATTGTACACTAACCTTCCGGATCAATCACCATCCTCATGATGATCCTACGGTCAGGAGCATTTTATAAGTTAATAATGAAAATTCTTGTCTTAAATTTTCAACTCTTGAATATAAGAATTATCATTACCATTAACTCAAAGGATGTTATCTTGGTTTTGGATAATCTGATTATCCTTTGATGATCCTGCTGATTGCCTGAGGTTCTGGATCTAGCCACGCAAGCACCTAGCCTCTATCGATATCCACTCAGGCTGAATCTAAAGATCTTCTCTTTTTCTTTTTTTTCTTCAAAAATTAGATCTAGATCTGATTTGGAGGATCTTCAAAACTTCTTTTGAAGATCAGCAGTCATCTCTGCAGCAGTGCTGCCTTCTTCCTTTCTCGTCAGGCTTTTCTTGCCTAGATCACACCAAACTGAATCCCAACTTCCTTGGGCATGGAGAGGAGAAAGAGGGTCAGAAGATGGCATGGAGGAGGGAGAGAGGCAGCCTTGGGGCATGGGCTAAGAGGAACTCTTTTTTCTCAGGTTGGGCACAGACATGATTTATTTATAGACCCTGCTGCGCCATGCAGTGCTGCATCATCCCGACCAATCGTGCTTCGTGCAATCAGATCTAAATCTGATTGGTGGAATGACATCACCTAATCCAATCAGATGAGTGCTTTATAGATTCATCCTTAGATGGCGCCTTAGATTGGTCAAAGTCTATAGGTAAGGGTTACCTAGTTTGAATCCAAGAAGCAACCTGAAGTCCCATCCGTATGGGACTCTAGTGTTTATCCACATGAGGCGCATGCCATCCTAGGCGTGCACCCTCCATCTGCCCACTAAATGGTAGGTGGACTTGGTCAATAAATCTCTTCTATGGGTGCATGACACATGGGCAGATGTCCAAGGGTCAAAGATTAATGTTTGACCAAAGTCAAAGGATAAGAATTAGTAGGTGATGAAAAATGGCAGGTGTTATCTCAAATTTATCTCATAAATTAAGACAACACTTTTCTGACTAGGACAAGCTCCAATCAAACTAGGTAAAGGTACCTGAGTGAGCATAAATATATTTGGGTCGAGACAACTTTTAATGATAATAGAGAAGAATGTTAGGCTCAATCATGTGCTAGCATGATTTCCTTGAACCTAGTTGAATCTAATTCAAATCAATTGAACTGGGTTAGTCCAATTGATGATATCCAGATCCAAACCCTTGTTTGTGTGACCCAGTTAGGTTCAGTTCTGTATGGTAATGGGATATATCATGATCTCCATCATCGACATTATCGAAACTCCTTTCATTGGATCAGAACTCTTCTGATTCAGACAACCGAAATGATCGATCATCTAAATCATTCTAATTGCTCCCAAAATCAACCAGTGACACCTAGCAGTATATGGTGGCAACCCATCAAAGCTAAAAATGAACCTCTTGGTGTAGCTACCTGTGTGATTAAGTTCTTCTATCTTGAGCACCGATTAGATTAGGGTTAAGGTGAACTCGTCAAACCCTAGTCTCTATCATATGATGTAATCATTTGATTCAAGTCTAATGTGAAAACCTTAAATAGAAACTCTTTCTATTATTTCACTCTGCCATGGCCATGGGCTTCTGGACTTGATTCTCATGATCATCATAGGGCTGCTCCTCTACCACCGAGGTAGATAGATTCCATCTTGATGCTATCCAGTTCCTACAATGAACATGCTATAGCCAACATACATCTCAGGATTTCATATGGCTAGGAGATCGAGTAATGGTGTAGTCAAACTATAACACCCTCAGGGTGAACTGCCGATGCACCTCAAATCAAAGAACCAGACACACTACTGCAGCATCGAGTCAGTCATTGACGAGAAGGTAGACTCCCTAATGACTACTCGAGATGGTCACGCTTAGTGCCCTCGTTCTCTAACGAGTACCTGTACTCTCGCTCCGGTGTCTCCACACCATAGACTCAAGACTCATCTACTAAAAAAAATAATTATACACTAACCTTCTGGATCAATCACCATCCTCATGATGATCCTATGGTCAGGAGCATTTTATGTGTTAATAATGAAAATTCTTGTCTTAAATTTTCAACTCTTGAAAATAAGAATTATCATTACCATTAACTCAAGGGATGTATCACATACACTAAATACACATATGTGATAGAAAATAATCCATTTTATTATTTATAGTCAAAATTATAATTTTACTCCTAGAAGTGTATTACAAGTGTCAGCCAATTCTGGCTTCTAGGGCACACATATCTAACAATAGAATCCCAACAAACCAAAACACCTTCCTTACTTGTGCCACCCACTCCTATTTTTCCTCTGATTTGTTCAGTGGAATTGAGGGGTTTTTGCATGCCATTTGATGGTGGTCCACAGTAGAAAAATAGGAGAGGGCGCCCAAGTGTTGGACACCCCAACTTATTGTCTATTTTGGACATACCTTGTCTAAGTATTTGACCTAAGCAAGGACTCCTCTATATCTCATTATTTAAAGGGATTTTTGGACTGATTTTTTTAATGATTTCAGATATTAGAGAGGGCTCTTAGGCATGGAAAAACTAGGGAGAAAAACACTTGGGTGTGGGAATATGAAAGACACCAATATAGGCATCTAAGTGTGAGAACAAAGAAGAAGAGGGTCTTCTTCTAGGGTTGTTTTGTTCTTCCCTTTTTCCTCCTTCTTAGAGATTTTTTAAGAATTGTCTTAGGTCAAAAATCTCTCTCTTTCCTTCTGATATATTGGAGTATCCAAATCTTGAAGAAGGAAGATCTGGATTGACTATCGAAGAAGGATCAGCACAGTACTAGCATATTATGCTGATTTTCATGCATCAGACTTCTGATTAGAATTTATGGGCTCGTGGGGATAATCTTTAGAGGCCGGAAGTATGTGCGGCTTGGAGCTATATCCTCAAGCCCGGATTAATGAGTTAGAACATCTAACTTACAAAGGTAATATAGATCTAATCCCCTATTACATACCTGTACAAGATCTAGTGTAGATCTATGTTGATATGATCAACACTTTCTCTTCTAATATTTTTAATTTTTGATTTAATCACATGCTATAATCATATAATAGAATCTTAGATCTAGGGGTTCTCTAATATTTTTATAAATTAATTTGATTAATTTCTATTTTTTATTGCATAGATCTAGAAAAGTTTCAAGATCTAATTCTGAAACCCTAGATCTGGCTCCTTCAGTACAATACATGATCAATGATTGAAGCGTTAGTGATTGAAGTGCCATCCTTCATCCAGGCATTGAAGATGACATAACTAGTCTTGTGCCTCTTAACATCGTTAGGAGTGCCAAAAGACTCATTCAATATTTGAAGCATATCTTCTGGCTGAGCTGACTCAAACCTACAACCGAACTCGTCGCTCATAGCCGCCAGCATAATATGTCGCACTATGGTTCAATCATTGAGCTACTTCTGGTAAGTGTCTCAGACTAACCCACATGCATTGGGTGTTGGATCCTCAGGTACCGAATCAATCAGAATGTATAAGATCTATTCATGCTCTAGGATAATCTTCCACTTATGGTACTAGCTACCAAAGTTGGGTCCTACCAACTTGTCATTATCTAATAAAGAGCGACAGGATAATGGTTGTAACTACATAAAGAAAAATTAAAAATCTAATTAGTAAATAATTTATTAAATCTAAAAATTTAAACTTTAATCAAAAGGTTCTTCCACTATTTTATTTGAATTGGTAGCCTCTACCTCTAATTCGAGGAATTATCCTAATTTTTTAGTGGGTATTAGAATCCACATGGACTGCACACAAGTCCAACTTTGGTTGGTCAATTTATATACATCTATGGATAGGTTCATAACCAATTATTTTTCTAAACAACTTCTAGTAATTTCATTTTATCCTAGAAATCTAATTAGTAGGCCTTGTCCTCCACTGAAAAGGTTTGGTTTGGTCCAACCATTAACATGATCGGTCCATCTAACCAATGATTGATTAAGCCCAACTTTGGTTGGTCAACCTAACCACCATTTAGAGAGACTGGCTAAGAAATCATATTATGAATAATAATTTCAATAGTCAATAAGCACTAGGCCTTTGGGCCTCCAATAATTATCCAACTAATGGATCCATTATGACTCAATTTAATGAAAAGCTATGATCTAGTTATCACCATGACTATTTTATTTTAAGGACCTAATAATTTTAGAAGATTTGGTTAACTTATTTTATAGAAAAAGAGTCAGATGAACTAGCTAATCATGATCCTCCTATTGACATCACCAAGTCAGATTAATGGAGACTATAGACAGGCTGGTCTAGGAGCATCTAAATTAGTCACTCTAATTTACCTAGCTAACATGGGTCAACTCGAATTGTCAAATGATCTGATCAAAATATAACTTTATGTAGAAGGCTAGGAAAGTAAGATCGATGGGAGGAATATGTCATTAACTCATCAAAGACTGAATCAGTGCGAGTAGCTCTTAATTAAAGACCATCGTGTTAGATATATGTGCCCTAAAAGCCAGAATTGGCTGACACTTGTAATACACTTCTAGGGGCAAAATTATAATTTTGACCATAATCAATAAAATGGGTTATTTTCTATCACATATGTATATTTAGTATCTCTGATACATCCTTTGAGTTAATGGTAATGATAATTCATATTTTCAAGAGTTGAAAATTTAAGACATAAATAATCATTATTAACTCATAAAATGCTCTCAACTATAGGATCATCACAAGGATGGTGATTGATCTAGAAGGTTGGTATACAATCACTTCTCTTTAGTAAATGAGTCTTGAGTCTACGGTGTGGAGACACCAGAGCGAGAGTATAGATACTCGTTAGAGAACGAGGGCATTGAGCGTGACCACCTTGAGTAGTCATTAGGAAGTCTGCCTGCTCGTCAATGATTGACTCGATGCTGTAGTGGTGTGTCTGGTTCTTTGACCTGAGATGCATCGATAGTTCACCTTAAGAGTGTTATAGTTAACCCATGTATTGGACTAGGATCCTCCCATTTTACCAGCCCATCCATCCACTGAACAGAGAGCATCTCTGAAAAGATGGATAGACGAAGATAATAAGGCCAGATATTACATGTTGGATTCGATGTTTGATGAGCTCCAGTGCCAACATAAAGATATCGGAACTGCTCGCCAAATATTGGCTCACCTGCAGGAGATATTTGGTGAACAGAGTCGCGCAGTCAAGTATCAAGTCACAAAATGACTTTTTAAGACTAAGATGCATGATGGGCAGTCGGTCCAAGATCACTGTCTGATGATGATCAAGGACTTAGAAGAGCTTGAGAAGCTCGGTGTGAAGTTAGACTTGGATCTACAGAATGATATTATTCTACAATCCTTGACTGATGCATATGGGCAATTCATCATGAATTATCACATGCATAAACTTCAAAATTTCTTGGCCGAATTAATGAATATGCTGGTCACCACTGAGCTTTTTATGAAAGATTCTAAAGACTTAGTTCTTGCTATGGAACGGACTTCTTTCAAAAGAAAATCTTCTGAAAAGAAAAAGAAGTCTGCAAAAAAGCAAAAGGTGGAAGGAGGAAAGAAGAAGAAGGCAGAGCCGAAGAAGAAAGGCCGTGCCAAAGAAAAGCATGTTTCCATTGCAACAGTGACGGCCACTGGAAGCGGAACTGCCCTACTTACCTGGCCACCCTGAAGAACAAGAAGGAAGGTCCTTCTGGAGGTATGCTCGTTATTGAGTCTAACCTTATGGTTTCTTCTGCATCCAGTTGGGTGCTTGACTCTGGTTCTAGTGCTCATCTGTGCACTTCCATGCAGGGTCTTGAGGATAGCAGGAGGCTGAGGGATGGAGACATGATCCTACGCATCGGTAATGGAGCAAGAGTTGCTGCAGTAGCCATGGGAACATACCCTCTTCGATTACCATCTGATTTAGACTTAGTTTTGAAAGACTGTTATTATGTGCCTGTAGCTAGCAGGAATTTGATTTCTATTTCATGCTTAGCACTAGAAGGCTATGTGATTACCTTCTTTAAGGACCATTGTAACATTCTTTATGAAAGAAATAAAATTGCAAATGGTTTTCTTATTAATGATCTTTATCAGCTACATATTGATGTATCTGTTCTAACTATCGAGCAAAATGTGAATGCCAAATGACCTAGGGATAGTCCAAACGACAGATATCTATGGCACCTGAGATTAGGTCATATAGCAGAAGATAGGATCAACAAATTGGAGAAAAATGGGCTATTGAGTCCATTGACTTTCGAGTCATATCCAACTTGTGAATCTTGTCTTCAAGGCAAAATGACTAAACTCCCTTTTGTAGGACATGGGGAAAGGGCCACAGATCTCCTTGCCCTAGTACATACTGATGTGTGCAGCCCATTTGATGTGCCGGCTAGAGGCAATTTTGTCTACTTCATTACCTTTATCGATGATCTATCTAGGTATGGGTATGTGTATCTTATGAGACACAAGTCTGAAGCTTTTGAAAAGTTCAAAGAATTCAGACATGAAGTAGAAAAATAAACTGGAAAAAATCCATTAAGGTTCTTCGATCAGATCGAGGAGGTGAATACCTTAGCTGAGAATTCCTAGACTATCTCAAGAAAAATGGCATAGTCTCTCAATGGACTCCACCAGGAACACCTCAACTCAATGGGGTTTCAGAACTGGAAGAAATCGGACTCTATTGGATATGGTCCGATCCATGATGAGCTTCACAGACCTTTCTGATTTTCTTTGGGGACACTCATTGTTAACTTCAATTTATCTACTGAATAGGGTTCCCTCTAAAACCATGTTCCTACCACACCGTATGAGATATGGCATGGTAAGAAACCAAGTCTGAGTCATCTCAGAATTTGGGGTTGTCCGGCTCATGTCAAAAGACAACAAGCGGACAAGTTAGAGTTTAGGTCCTTTAGAGCTCGATTCATAGGATATCCTAAAGAGTCATTAGGATACTATTTCTACATTCCAGAAGACCACAATGTGATTGTGAGTCGACATGCCATCTTTCTTGAAAAATAGTTTATTCAAGATAGCGGCATTGGAAAGCAGATTAAGCTTGATGAGAAAGTCTCACAAGTACAACGAGCTAAGGACCAATTGGAACCAAATCAGGTTGAGCCAATAAGAACACTACCTCCTCCACCTCGTAGATCAGAAAAGAGTTTTCCATCCCCTTGAAAGATACTTAGGTATTATTTCAGAGAAAGTAGAGAAATGTTCCTCGTAGGTAATGGTGCTCATGGTGATGATCCCAAAACCTACAACGAGGCGATATCAGATATCGACTCTGAGAAATGGCTAGAGGCAATGCAGTCAGAAATTGACTCGATGCACTCAAACCAAGTCTGGACCTTGGTAGATCCACCAGAAGGTATAGTACCTATTGGGTGTAAATGGATCTTCAAGAGAAAGATTGGTGCAGATGGAAATGTGGAGACATTCAAGGCTAGACTAGTGGCAAAAGGTTATAGTCAATGCGAAGGCATTGACTATCAGGATACCTTTTCCCCAGTGGCTATGCTAAAATCCATCCGCACATTGCTTGCCGTTGCAGCCTATTTTGATTATGAAATATGGCAAATGGACGTGAAAATGGCATTCTTAAATGGATATCTTGAGGAAGATATCTATATGGAACAGCCGCTAGGTTTCACATCCAGTGATACTGATCACAAGGTTTGCAAGCTGCAAAGGTCCATATATGGACTTAAGCAAGCATCTCGGAGCTGGAACACTCATTTCAATGATGTGATCAAAAAGTTTGGTTTCATCAAAAATGAAGAGGAACCGTGTGTCTTCAAAAAGGTCAGTGGGAGCGCTGTTGTCTTCCTCGTATTGTACGTGGATGACATCCTCCTTATTGGGAATGATATTCCCATGTTGACGACAGTCAAAATATGGTTGTCCAAGGAATTCTCCATGAAAGACCTAGGTGAAGCATCCTTTATTCTAGGAATTAAGGTCTATAGGGATAGACCGAATAGGATGCTAGGACTTTCACAGAAGATGTACATAGAGGAAGTACTAAAGAGGTTTAGTATGGAAAAACTCTAAGAGGGGATTAATACCCTTCAGACATGGTATTCATCTTTCCAAGAAGATGTGCCCTAGCACACCTGAGGAAATAGAACGCATGAGCAAGATCCCTTATGCTTCTGCAATAGGGAGCCTCATGTATGCCATGCTATGTACACGACCTGATATAGCCCATGCTGTGAGTGTCACAAGCAGATATCAGTCAAATCCAGGTGAAGAACACTTGGACTTCTATGAAATGTATCCTTAAGTACTTAAGAAGAACTAAGGATATGATGTTGGTCTTTGGTAACGGAGAACTCCAAGTCCAGGGATACACAGACTCGGATTTCATGTCCGATGTAGATGATCGAAAGTCGACATCTGGGAGTCTATTTGTGTGCAATGGTGGTGCTGTCAGCTGGAAGAGTTCCAAGCAAACCATGATAGCAGATTCCACCATGGAAGCAGAATATATCGCTGCATCAGAGGCTGTGAAGGAAGCATTCTGGTATAAGAAGTTTGCTGCAGAAATCAGAGTAATGCCATCAGATGCCATTCCTCTGTACTGCGACAATAATGGCGCCATAGCCCTTGCTAAGGAGCCAAGGTCTCACCAAAAATCCAAGCACATTTGAGCGGTGATACCACCTCATCCGCGATTACCTCGAGAAGGGTTACGTCGAGGTCAAGAGAGTCGACTCCATAGACAATGTGGCAGACCCACTTACAAAGCCGTTGGGCCAGCAGAAGATCGAAGCCCACCTTGAGAAGATGGGACTTAGACTTGTAGCCAATTGGTCTTTAGGACAAGTGGGAGATTGTTAGATATATGTGCCCTAGAAGCCAGAATTGGCTGACACTTGTAATACACTTCTAGAGGGCAAAATTATAATTTTGACATAATCAATAAAATGGATTATTTTCTATCACATATGAGTATTTAGTGTCTGTGATACATCCTTTGAGTTAATGGTAATGATAATTCATATTTTCAAGAGTTGAAAATTTAAGACATGAATAATCATTATTAACTCATAAAATGCTTCCGACCATAGGATCATCACGAGGATGGTGATTGATCCGAAAGGTTGGTGTACAATCGCTTCTCTTTAGTAGATGAGTCTTGAGTCTACGGTGTGGAGACACCGGAGCGAGAGTACAGGTACTCGTTAGAGAATGAGGGCACTGAGCGTGACCACCTCGAGTAGTCATTAGGAAGTCTACCTTCTCGTCAATGACTGACTCGATGCTGCAGTGGTGTGTCTGGTTCTTTGACCTGAGATGCATCGGCAGTTCACCTTGAGGGTGTTATAGTTTGACTACACCATTAACTCGGTCTCCTAGCCATATGGAATCCTGAGGTGTATGTTGGCTATAGCATGTTCATTGTAGGAACTGGATAGCATCAAGATGGAATCTATCTACCTCGGTGGTAGAGGAGCAGCCCTATGATGATCATGAGAATCAAGTCCAGAAGCCCATGGCCATGGCAGAGTGAAATAATAGAAAGAGTTTCTATTTAGATTTTCACATCGGACTTGAATCGAATGATTACATCATATGACAGAAACTAGGGTTTGACGAGTTCACCTTAACCCTAATCTGATCGGGGCTCAAGATAGAAGAACTTAATCACATAGGTAGCTGCACCAAGAGGTTCGCATTCAGCTCTGATGGGTTGCCACCATATACTGCTAGGTGTCACTGGTGGATTTTGGGAGCAATTAGAATGATTTAGATGATCGATCATTCTAGCTGTTCGAATCAGAAGAGTTCTGATCCATCGAAAGGAGTTTCGATGATGTCGATGATAGAGATCATGACATATCCCATTACCATACAGAACTGAACCTAACTGGGTCACACAAACAAGGGTTTGAATCTGGTGATCATCAATTGAACTGATCCAGTTCAATTGATCTGAATGAGATTCAATTAGGTTCAAGAAAATCGTGCTAGCACTCGATTGAACCTAACGTTCTTCTTTTACTATCATAAATAGTTGTCCTGACTGAGCCAAAGGAGTTTGTGCTCGATCAGAGGCCTTCACTTGATCTGACTGGAGCTTGTCCAGGTCAGAAAAGGATTGTCTTATTTTGTAAGACAATACCTGCCATTTTTGATCACCTACCATTTCTCGTCCTTTGACTTTGGTCAAAAGTTGACCTTTGACTGGTCAAATATTGACCATTGACACTTTGACTTCTGTCCATGTGTCACACACCTATTGGAGAGCTGGTGGGGGCTTGTCCCCCTGCTAGAACCTAGCAAGGAGGAGGGTGCATGCCACCCTTGGCGTGTGCCCAAGTAGGAGGCGCCCAGGAGTCCCTATTGGACAGGGACTCCATCTCCTTTTTGGATTTCCAATTAGACTCCTCCTAAGAACCAAGTTTGACTGATCTTAGGTGCCATCTAAGAAGGAATCCAAGGGACTCTATTCCCACCAATCAGATTTAGATCTGATTTCACAAAGGGTTGTGATTGGTTGGAAAGAAGAGGAGTTGGATCACGCATAGTCTATAAATAAGACCCTGCGCCCAACTCAAGGAGTATCTAAAATTAATTGAAAATTTCCACACCCCAAGGCTGCCTCTCCTCTCCTCCTTCATGCCAAGTCCATCTTCTCCCTCTCCTCTCCATGCCCAAAGGAGTTTGGGATCCAAGTTGGTGCAATCCAGACGAGAGAAAGGCGACAGAAAGCTAGAAGGTTGTGCTGCTGCAAAGGACAACTGCTGATCTTCGAAAGATATTTTGTAGATCCTTCAAATTAGATCCAGATCTGATTTTTGGAGATGTGATAGAGAAGAAGAAGATCTTCAGATCCAGTCTAAGTGGATACCGATAGAGGTCGGGCACTTGCGTGGCTAAATCCAGATCCTTCCGCTGCTTACAGGATCATCAATGGGTAATAGGATTACCCTATGTTAAGATAAATTAAATTTAATTTAATTTATCTAAATTTATTTTAATTATTAAAATAGTAAAGATCTGATCTAAAATATTTCAGATCTGATCTGGATCAAAGAGAAAAAATTTTGAAATATATCTCTTGATCCGATCAGATCTGAACGAACCTGGTCTGAAAAATCAGGATTTTTCTTCATATCGATCATAAAGTACTAGACTTAGACATCAACTGATTAATTAGTTTCGATTGGATCCACCTAATAATTCGAGCTAGACCATTTAGCCAAAAATCAAGTCTATTTTGTTCTTATTAAAGATATGAACTTGACCAACTACAACTATTGTAATTGACCTATAGAGACCTTGACCTAATCTAAGATAATATTTGATTAGATTTAGTCAATTTTTTAATTAAGTTCATTCTTTAATCTAATCTAAAGTCTAATCCAATAATGGATCTAATTCACTCTAACCCATTAATCCAAGTGTTATGATTTTTGTCTTAGGATCTTTAATTTACAATCCTAAATCCTAATAAAAAATTCTTAATTCTTAATTAAGTTTTGGCCCAAAAGTTGGAGTTTGATATTTTAAAAATAATTTTTATATTTATAAAATATTTTTACAATTTGATTCTATCAACCAGTTGCATGTTTGGTTCATAATTAATATGCAAATAATAAATCATGAATCTACTTTAGATCTAATCTAAACATATTAATGAAATTTAAATTAAAATAATTTTAGTTCTAACGAATTATAAATTACTTTAGATAAAATCTAACATATTTAGATCATAAAAATTTTCATTGAAATACTTTTAATTCTAATCATAAATTTTTTAGATTATATCTAACATTTTATAATTAGATTTTAGATCAGCACGTACTAGGATAATCTTTTCATTATAAGGGATAAGCCTTATAGAAGGACAATCTTATAAAATCAATCCATGCAATCTAAAATTTATTATTTTAGGTTTAAATAATTTTAAATCTAATAGATCATAAATCAACTTAGATCACATCTAACATATTTATGATTAAAATTTAGATAAGCATGAACTAGGATAATCTTTTAATCGTAAGAAGAAAATCTTGCAGTAGGATAACTTTATAAGATCAGTCCATACAATTTAAATATTTAATTTTAGATTTAATCTTAGACTATAATTTTGATCTAATCTAAATAATTAATCTAAAACATGCATAAAAATTATATTAAAAAGATCTAGGCTCTGATACCAATTGAAGAAAATTCTAGGGTTTGCAAGCATCTATTTCAAAACTTTTTCAAAATAAAAATAGCAAAAGCAATATATTAATCATATTAATGCATAAAATATACAAGAAATCTCTAGATCTAGAATCTTATGATATGAATCATACAAGTAATAAATCTAAAAGTTAAATATTAAATAAGGATGAAATACATTGATCACATCAATACCAATCAACTTCTAGATCTAATCTGGATAACTATTGAGATCAAATCTCAATACCTTTTTGGGGGTCAAGAACTCCGCTTGTTGATCTAAGGCTAAGGTTGTCACTTCAAGCTGTATATGTGTCCGGCCTCTAAGAAAAGTCTATATGAAGTCTCGATCTTGATCTAAAGTTCAGCAATTGAAAATCAACACAATGTGCTACTGATCCTTCTTCGATGGTTGATCACGAACCTTCTTCTTCAAATAGCTTGGACTCTTCGAGGAGAAAAGGAGGTTGGAAGGATTTGGGAGAGAAAGATCTTCTTAAAACTCACAACGAATAGAGGAAGAAGAGAAGGAAAAAAACCTAGAGAAGAACTCTTTCTTCTCTTTTCTTTCTCTCACCAGGACACATAAACTTGTGCCCTTACAAAAGCCCACACCCAAGACCCTATTGCACCCAAGGTTCTCATGCCCAAGACCTCTCTCTCTGCTGAAAATTTTATAAAAATCTCATGCCCAAAGCTCCTTTAAATAGAGAGATAGAGAGGAATCCTTATCTAGGTCAAAAACCTAGAAAGGCATGTCCAACTAAGACAAGAATTGGGGCACCCAGCTTTTGGGTGCCTCCTCCCTTTCTTTTGGCATGGAGAACTAGAGATGGGCACACAAAACCTTCTTTATTTTCACCAAAAAAATTAGATCAAATCTGATTTAAATGGTGCATGGGTTGGATAGAGTTTTGGTTTTGTCAAACTCTATCAAATAGAGTTTTAAATCAAAACTACTTACTAGTTTTGATTAGGATCAAAACCTAATTACCAACTAAGGAAGATATGGGGTGCAAGGGGCTCCTTTTGGCATGTAGAATCCCACACCCAACTTCAAAAAAGTTGGTGTGGGCATGGGTAGAAGTGGCGCAAGGGGTGAGGTGGTATAAGGGAGAGAGTCCAAATCAAATTAGGACTTTCATGCTTTAACTATTCAAAGCAAATCTTTAGTCCAATTAAAATAGATCTTGGTGCAACCTAATTAATGGTGTTCTTAATCTAATTAAGAGTCCAATTTAATTAGGTTTAATTTAATTTAATTTTAATTTTAATTCTAATCAAATTAAAATTTATGTGCACTCACATTACAAGAAATCTAAATATTAGCGATGGCAAAAAAGTCTATCGCGAATAAAAATATTTTGCCACTATAACACTGACTAAAAAATATATCATTGACAATATATTAGTAATGGCAAAATCAATATTAGCGATAGCTACAGCCATCTCTAAAAGTATAAATTTTTTTTAGAATATATAAAAATAAAAAAAACTATTAGCGATGGAATATTTTGATTATTACTGATAAAGTAACGGCCATCGCTAATAACAAACTATTAGCAATGGATTTTTTAACTTTTAGCAATGGCAAAAATCACTGCTAAAATTATTTAAAATTTTTAAATATTTTTATACTATTTAAATATAAAATATGTATTAGCGACGGCGACTTTGGATATTAGTGACTAAGAAATCACTGTCGCTAATAAGTTTTTTTAAAAAAATGGATTCGAGAGAATAGATTATTTTAAAATTTTATTGGTGAGGGAATTAGTGATGGATATTTGCCGTTACTAATAGAATTAGTAACAGAATTAGCAACGGGATATATACCATCGCTAATAATCCAGACCATGATTCAAACCCAATTCGAATCTGATTCAAATCCAATTTAAAAATTTTGCCAAACCTAATTAAATTAAGCTTTGAATCCAAATCCTACTTTGATTGCAAAATTTAATTAACATCAAATTAGATCAAAATTAATTAAATTAAATATAATTTAAATTAATTAGGAGAAATTGATTTTCAGTTTGGATTCAATTCAAATCCAATTTAAAATCCTATCAATCCTAATTTAAGTAGATTATTAATTCAAGTCCTACTTGGATAGTTAAACTTAATTATCTTTAAATTAAGTTAAGCCTAATTAAATTTAAGTTAATTTAAATAATTAATAAAAATAATTTTTAATTTAGATTCGATTCAAATCCAATTCGAATCCTATTTGAATCAAATTCAAAATTCTATCAATCTTAATTTAATTAGACTTTTAATTCGAGTCCCACTTGGATAGTAAAATCTAATTATCTTTAAATTAAGTCAAGATTAACTAAATTTAAGTTGATTTAAATTAATTAGAACTTGATCTATGATTACATTTGAATCCAATTCGAAATCCTATCGAACCTAATTAAATTAGGCTTCGAATTCAAATCCTACATAGATTATAAAACTCAATCAGTGTTAAATTAAGTCAAGATAAATCAAATTAAAGATGTTTTAAATTAATTAGAAAAAAATAATTTTAATTTAGGTTTAATTTGAATCTAATACAAATCCGATTCGAATCTAATTAGAAAATCTGTCAATCCTAATTCAATTAGACTTTAAAATTCAAGTCCTACTTGGATAGTAAAATTTAATTACTTTCATATTAAGTTAAGTCTAATTAAATTTAATTTGATTAAAATCAATTAGAAGAAAATAGTTTTTAGTTTAGGTTCGATCCGAATCCAACTAGAATCGGATTCAAATTCAATTTGAAATCCTATCTAACCTATTTCAATTAGACTTTAAATTCAAGTCCTAACTAGATTTTAAACCAAATTATCCTAAAATTAAGTCAGGCCTAACTAAATTTGATTTAATTTAAATTAATTAAAAAAATAATTTTTAATTTAGGTTCCATTTGAATCATTCGAATCCGATTCAAAATCCTCTCAAATTTAATTCAATTAGATTTTGAATCCAAATATTTTTTAGAATATTAAAATCCAATTAGCCTCAAATTAACTTAAGCCTAATTAAATTAAATTTATTTTAAATCAATTAGGACTTGATACATAAATTAATTAAGCCTAAAAATTTATAATTATCCAATATTGATTTTTAGCCATCCAAAAAATGACTTAGAAGGAAAAAATAAAATATATTTTTCTAAAAAAAATTATGATTATTAAAGATGGTTTTAGCAATCGACTTCTTGCCATCGCTAATAATTTTTAAAAAAATTATTTTAAAATTAAAACTAAATATTTTTAAAATTTTAATATTATTAGTGACAGCATTTTTTTATTAGCGATAAAGTTACTATCAATCATGCTTTTTTTCATAGTATTATCAATGGTGGTATTACCATTAGTAATTATTGAAATTTTTTTAAAAAAATTTCTAAAATTTAATATTTTAAAGAAATTTAATATTATAGCGATGGCTTTTTGTTATTAGCAATGGTGCATGCCATCACTAATAACATTGGCACAGAAACTTGGATTTTGGCGATCGTATTATCGATGGCATTTTGGCCATTAGTAATAGTCCCCTATAAACTTTCCCCACCGTGCTCATGGGAAAAAAATTTTGCCTGAATTTTTTTCTTTGTGCCTTCTCCTCTCCCCACACATCCTTCCTCTGCTCCCCGCGCATCCTCCTTCCCAGCGACCCAACACCACCGACGCTCCTTCATGACCGCCATGACCCCATCGTGCCAACCCCACCAGCAAAATTTTTTTCTCTATGCCTTCTCCTCTCCCCGCACGTCCTTCTTGACCTTCCCCACTCCCCGCACGTCCTCCTTCCCAGCGATCCAACACCACCGATGCTCCTTTGTGACCGCCACGACCCCATCGCGCCAGCCCCATCGTGTTGGCCCCACCTTCCTGGAGGTCGCCCCGATCCTGTAGCCCCATCCTCGCCCACGACTGCCCCAACCTCACCAGCATCTCTTGCTCCACGACCTCGAGCCAGCTACCCCAACCCCGCTTCTCCTGCAATCACCCCAAACCCATCGACACCTCCTACGGCTTGACCCCGAGCTAACCTCCCCGGCCCCATCTCTCCCATGACTGTCCCCATCCCATCAGCACCTCCAACACCACGGCGTCGAGCCCACCACCCTGGCCCTTTCTCTCCATGGCTGCCCCAACCCTGCTGACACTCCAATGCTCTAGCCTCGAGCCCACCACCACTACCCTGCCTCTCCCACGGCCACCCCAACTCCATCGGCACCTCCAACGCCGCGGCCCCGAGCATGCCACCCCAGCCTTGCCCCTCCTGCAACCACCTCGACTCCATCGGTGCCTCCAATGCTGCGGCCCCGAGCCTGCCACCCTAGTCCTGCCCCTCCCATGGTCGGCCCCACCCCACCGATGCCTCCTAGTTCGTGACCCCAGAGCCTGCCTTCCCTATCCTATCGGCTTCCCCATGGCTCCGTCCCGGTCGGTCTGACCGCATAGCCCTTACCTCACCGACCCCAACCTACGGACTTGATATTGCAGTCTCTTGCAGCCCCTTCCCTCCCACTGTAAGTCCCTCCCTCCCCCTCCCCCTCCCACTGAAGTAGCTGCAGTAGCGACTAAAGTAGTAGATGTTGTCTGCTAGTATTAGTGACAACATTAGTAATGGCTAGTGCCATCACTAATGAAGTAATTAATTATTTAATTAGATGTATGGGATTTGGATCTCGATATGCAAAATGTTCGAATTGAGAGAAGATGTCAAGCAATATTGCAAACATAGGGCCGGGGCATGCCCTGCATGCTTGGGCCTTAGGTCATAGCTGGTGTCAAAAGCATTCACTCTTGCATGTCGGACATCATTAATTATGTATTAATTTGAATAAAATTTACATTGCATGGAATGATAGACCCATCAGTTGATTGATGTACATATTTTAAGATATCCGTACATTTATTTATTTTTGCATGGATAAAAAAATTATACACATTGATTAATTGATTGTCCACTATGGATGGTTTGGGAAATACGAGAATTCTATAGGTCATTACAATAATCAAATGATATGCTAAGGGTTTGAAAGAAATTTCAAATAGAATTTTTCTTTTGTTCTTCTTACATGAGAGAACTAAGAAAAAATACTACCAAAATTTCTTTCAGCTCCTGTTGCATATCGTTTGATTACTGTAATGGACCAATAGAATTAATGCATTTCTTGAATGGGATAGAACCTATCTTTACCTATTGGTTGATGATAGGATATATTAATTTACTATGTAAGCTATTTTGAATGATAAAATAGTATTTTGCAATTGTCTTATATTTATATATGCAGAATTCTTAGATAGTCAGTTATGGATCATAGTTGGATGGACCGTCAAGTAGTCAATGAAAAAATTTCTGCAAAATATAGAGAGGGTGTAGAGTACTTTTATAATTTTATTTTTGGTAATAAGGCACTCTTACATCAAGGACAAGCTCATTGTTCTTGTAATAGATGTGGCAATAAAGAAATATTTGATAGAGATACAATTACTATCCATTTATATAAGAGTAGATTTATGCCTAACTATAAGCATTGGTACCTGCATGGAGAAACATGGGAGAAAGTTGTAAGGGTTAGAACCAAGCAGGACATGGACATAGATAGAATGATGGATAAGCTGGTCCTGAATTTTATTAGAATGTGGAGGATGATCTAGAAGCTAGCAATGGTGATTTCTACCATATGCTGAAAGATGCTAATGAACCACTATGGTCGAAATATAAAATACATACTATACTATCAGCTGTATCAGAGTTGTTAAACTTGAAGATCGAGTTTAATATGATGGTCAATTATTATGATAAGATGATAGTAATAATAAAAAATATGCTACCGAAGGATGAGAAGCTTGTTGAGAGCTTCTATGCTTCGAAAAAAATAATGAAAGAATTGGACATGGGATATGAGAAAATAGATGCATGCTATAATGGTTACATGCTTTTCTATAAAGAGGACCAATAGAAGAGTCATGCGGCATATGCAGTGTAACCTGATTTAAGCCGAGATAATAGGATAGGAATTAGAAGGACATACCATACAAAGTTTTTTGATACCTTCTTCTCACTCCTAGACTTCAGAGGCTCTACTTGTCCAAGAGTACTGCTGGATAGATGACGTGGCACAAAGGACCATGCAAGCATCCTGATATGATATGTCATCCATCAGACAGCGAGGCATGGAAGCATTTTGATGCTTACCACCCTTTATTTACTCAAGAATTATGTAATGTCCGATTAAATCTATCTACTGATGGCTTTACACCAATCGTGCAGTAGCTCCTTATTCATGTTGGCCAGTCTTTATTACTCCATATAATTTGTCACCTAGGATGTGCATGAAATAACATAACATCTTTCTTACATTAGTCCTACTTATGGGATGCTGTCAAGATGGAGCACTTATGGAAAGAAAGCATGTCCCTATTATATGGAGAATATAAAATCATTTCAGCTTGAGCATGGTCATAAGCCCTGCTAGTTCGATTGTCATCGTCAATTCCTTCCTGAGCATTATTCTTTTCGAAAGCAGTGGGACAATTTTAGGAGTAAAATTAAAAAAAAAAAATCATGCACCCCCAGCAACTCAGCGGTATGGAAGTGTTTCAGAGAGTATCCCAATTGGACGAAGTCCCATTTGGCATTGAATTTGGTAAGCAGAAGCCTCGGAGGTTCAATAGAACTCATAACTAGGTGAAGCGAAGCATCTTCTGAGAATTGCCATACTATCCATTAATTTGATCCATCATAACCTTGATGTCATGCACATTAAGAAGAATGTATTCGATAATATTTTCTATACTATTATACATGTCAATGACAAGATGAAGGACCCAAGGCTCGAGCAGATATGAAGAATATATGCAAGCATCTTCTATTAAAGTTGATTGAGGTGTCACCTGAGAAATTTTTGAAGTCGAAAGCATCATATACCTCAATTAGAGAGCAATTGAAGGATATTTGTAAATGGTGTAAAAGTCTTAAATTTTTAGATGGTTATGCAAGTAATCTAGCTCAGTGCATCAATGTCAAAGATTGCAGATTCTATGGGCTAAAGATCTATAATTGTCATGTATTCATGCAATGATTACTCCTATTGGCTTGGCATGATCTTCTTTCCAACTTCATATGGAGTTCTTTGACAGGGCTTAGCCTTTTCTTCAGAGATATTTGTACTACCAAACTATCCATCAACAATATATTCAGTCTTAAGGCTAGTAGTATAGAGACCATATGCAAGTTAGAGAAGATATTCTCTCCCAGCTTTTTTGACTCCATGGAGTATCTCGTGAGTCATCTGGCATATGAAGCTAAGGTGGGAGTTCTAGTGTAATACAAGTGAATGTATCCATTTGAAAGATACATGCACAGTCTTAAGAAAAAAGTAAAAAATAAGGCCCGAGCGAAGGTTCTATTGTGGAGGCTTACATAATAGAAGAGATTTCAAATTTCAACCGACACTACTTTAATCCCAATGTGCAAACCAAGCTAACTCAAGTGGATCAAAATGATAATAGTAGTGCTGAGGGATCAAAGCAGGAAATCTTAATATTTGCCTAAACAGCTTGAGAATTTAGGCTCGAGGTTCATCAAGTTTTCTCCAATGTTGAACTTCGACGAGAAGAGACATTGATAATTACCATAAAAATACCAATAAAAATAATAATTTATTAATTAATTTATATTTATTTTTAAGAATTTTATTTATTATTTTTAGAAAATATATTCACCAATGGAAAAAGATCATTTTTTTTATCATAACAAAACAAGTTTGGAGAAAAATGGAGTTAAAATGGATTCGATATGAATTTTCTAAGAAAAAAAATTTAAAAAAATAAAATGGCTCAGCCGGCTTGCCTAGCCAAGCCATCAAAATCAGCTCAGCCCGTGTGCCATTCAAGCTGACTCAACCGTAGAAGCTGACCCACCAGTCCATGAATCTAGGCATGGACCGCCAGCTCAACAAAGTTCGGTAAATCATAGGCTGCCACATGGTGGACCAAGATCCTTAAAAAGTGTACAGAAAATTCATCATGATATACAGGGGAAAAATGGTAATTTCATAGGATAAGGCATGCAGTGATTGGTTGCGGTCTATGGTACACTCGATCTATAGGGTCCATATAAATAGTAATTAGGCAATCGCATGGCTATGGTTGATTCCAGTCTAGATTTGACGGCTATGGTGTTTTCCCAGGTTGATTCAAATTCAACCAGCTCCATCAATGCGATCTGACGACAACACACACTCCAAACATTGATCGAATGGCTAATAGAGCTCCCAACGGTGATCAAGCACCTAGATCACAATCTAACAGTCAAAACTTCATCATCAAGCTAGATCCAACGGTCAGAATTTAATCCGAGTGGATCTGGACTTTTAAAACTCGATTTTTGATGATTTTAGGATCGTTTGATCAAGATCTGATGGCCAAAACTCATGGAACTACATAAAATTCATCTAAAAGCTCTTTTAATCTAATTTTTCATGAGATTTCTTCAAATTTTATCGATCAAACACTACCTTAGTCCCATATTGGCTTGTAGTACTTATTCCTCCCCTCCGAACACCTAAGGACCTCCAGACCATCAAGTCAAAGTATCTTCGATCATGGGAAGGTAATAGTATAGGTTAGAGGCATACTTGGATTTGTGGATACTTTGAAGCAGATGGTGCTAAGAGGAAGAGCTATCTTCTATACCATCTCAACACCAATGCCGATCCAAGACCAAGATTAGCTTGCTTCCATTTTTTTTTCCTTTTTTTTAAAATTTTATGTATTTAAATTCTAAACTTTTAATTAATATAAATTTTATTTTTTAGTTATTTATATTTTAGCTTTTTACTTTTAATTACAAATTTAATTTCTGCTCTTTACTTTTAATTGCTCTTTATTTTTATTGCAAGTAGATGCTAAGATCTAACTAGTAGATCTTGGTACTAAGTTTAATTTTTTGTACCATTTAATTTTTACTTTTTATTTATAATTCTATTTTCTAACTTTAACTTTATTTTTTAAAAATCTTTTTTTATAAAAATTAAATATTTAAAAATTAAAATACTATCATCTCTGTGGATTCGATCAGACTTACTATTTACTATCTATTTCTAAATTATTTAAAAAGTTAGAATTAAACTGATAAACATGATGTCCTAACGATAACATCATGCTCTTATCAAATTTTTTGTGCCATTGCCTGGTGTTGGTTCAAAATCTAATCGACGTCGGATCGAGCTAGAGTTGAGGAAGAAGAGGTCACCATCGGTGACCTACAAAATAAAGTCCCGCCTGGAGTCGGTGGTAGTGGCTCCGATAGGATCCTCCGATGATCAAGTTAGCTCTTCTGGACAACAGGAATGGAGTGCTCAGGAAAGAAGTCAGCAGAGTTTTGGGAAGAAGAAGAGAGCTTAGAGAAAACATATCTAGAGGATTTCTTTTTATAGATGGAGTCTGTAGCGGACTGATAGTAACAGCCATACCGTCCGATAGTGGGCCACTCAGGGCTGCATGAGATTTATTATGGAGAGAAAGATGTTGCCAGACTGATAGTGACAGCCATAACTGTTCGATAGTGGGTCGCTCAGGGCTGCATGGAGTTTGCTATGGAGAGAGAGGTGTCGCCAAACTGATAGTGACAACCATAACCATCCAGTAGTGGGCCACTTGGGACCACGTAAGATTTACTATGGAGAGAGAGGTGTCGCCTATAGTGATGTGCCCATTCATCGAGATTTAATAGTCAAAGTTTGAAGGAAGCAGGCATTGGTTGGTGAAGAACTTTGACATATATCAATTTTAGAGGAGTTCGGATCCCTAAAGAAAATATGGCTATAGGGGATCATCCGGGAGGAATGCTAGCTAAAATCTAGAAGTAATCTACTGAAGGAGTCCGACTGAAGGAGAAGTCCGAAAGGAGTTCGGCTCCTGAAGAAATTCAACTGAAGAAAAAGTTCAGAAGGAGTTTGGCTCTTGAAGCAATCCAACTGAATGAGAAGTTGGAAAGGAGTTTAACTCCTAGAGGTATCCGACTGAAGAAGAATTTCAGAAAGAGTTCAGCTCCTAGAGGAATCTGACTGAAGGAGAAGTTCGAAGGAGTTCGGCTCCTCAAGGTATCCGATTGAAGGAGAAGTCCAAAAGGAGTTCGGCTCCTAGAGGAATCCAACTAAAGAAGAAGTCTGAAAGAAGTTTGACTCTTGAAGGTATCTGACAAAAGAAGAAGTCTGGAAAAATCCGACTGAGAAAAAGTTTAGAAGGAGTTTGACTCCTGAAGGTATCCGACTGAAGAAGAAGTCCAAAAGAAGTTCAACTCCTAGAGGATCCAACTGAAAGAGAAGTCCGAAAAAGAGTTGGCTTCTGAAGGTATCGCGACTGAGGAGAATCGAAGGAAATACGACTGAAGGAAAAGATCTCCTCTG